>JAAEAF010002525.1:0-144490 GCA_011037195.1 Triatoma infestans | reverse complement strand
ATAATGTGGGGAACGTTATATAGGTATTACATTGCGAATTTTTTTTATTTTTTATCTCACATCATATGTTACGTTATTATTTTTTTTTTTTATAGCTTATGACATAATAACAATATGGAATAAAAGTGTTGAAGAAATTTACATCTTGTTCTTTTTTTATCCCGGAAGGAATGAGATTAGAAGAGACGGTTGAAAAAAAAAAAGGAGAAAAGAAGTTTGTGTGTGTATATACTGTTAAGATGTGGAGAACCTGGTGCAGCGTAGTGAATAGAGTGATGTGTCTCACACGCCTTGCCAAGAGAGCGAGCAGAGTCAGTGGAAGAAAGTGGATGAGTGAGATGTGTTTCGAGGCGGTTGTAGCTGAGGGATTTTGGAGTGAGAAAGTTTTGTTAGAAATTGTAGTGAGTGGATGGATGCTGGCGGGGCGGGAAAGTTCAGAAAGAGAATAGTTTATATAGTACACACACGCACACACACATGGTATTATATATACAACTACCTACTAGATACACACCCCGTTTCCATAACCCAAAACACTATACAGAAGCCTTATAATAAAAGCCAACCCTTATTGTTGTAGCCATATCTTCCCACTTTATGATAGGTCTCCGTCTCAAACTATAACCAACAAACCTTCACAACACACACACACACACACACACGCACGTAGAGTTCATGGCCATACCAAAAAAAAAAGCGCCTTAAACACCTAACACTATTCGTTGTTTCTATTTTATTTTTTTGTTTCGTATCTCCTCCCCCCACCTCCCACCACTTTATTTAACTCACTTTCTTTTTCTCTCACATACTTTTTTCAATTTTTGTGGTAAACCAAGATAATGAAATTCACACCGACGACACACATACAAAAAGAGCAAAAAAAAAAAAACAGTATTGCCAACTTACCTTGATTCAATTAAAAAGCACACCCGCACAATCACTCTCTCTCTCTCTCTCTCTCTCACACACACATACACACACAAACGCAAAACAGAAGGGTAGAGATTTAATTACTCTCAGTACCTACCCAGTTTGCCACCACCAGGTACTTAACTGCTGTTGTAAAATAAAAGTCTCTTATACAAAGACAAAAACATTATTATATAACCGCCAACGTTTTATACACACAGACACACATACCAAACAAACCCTTCCTATCTATTTTATATACGCCTGTTGCAGTAGTCTCTTCCTCTATAACATATATATATATATATATATGTACATTCCTTTTTATTTCCTATTATGGAGAATTATATAATTTTTATAGACCTAATAAAAATAAAAAAAATAAAATAAAAACCCCCTTATTTTGCACCCATAATGGGTATAGACTTTTTTTTCCCCCACGTCCATTGTTATGGAGTGCCGGTTTGTCTGTTTGTTCAGCATCAGCAACAATATTGTTTAAAACATTCAGAAAACCTTCCTTGGATTATTGCAGCACTTAACTTACGTATTAAAGTTGGTTATTTTTTTAAAATTAAAAAAAAAAATGAAGTGCGAATTTAAAAATAAAATAAAAAGTTGCTGAAAGGTTATGGATTAATAAAAAATTAATGAAAAGAGCTATTACTAACTTTTACAGCGACATAAAATGTTTAATACGAATATGCGAATTTATTGTTGTGTAATTGATACTTTATTGCGATACAAGATCTTGCTTGGGCTTTCTTCCGGCCGTCCAACACCTGAGTCCCATTATTGTGAAATTCTTCTCCACATCACACAGGTTTTTTGGTTGCATCCTCTCCAAATGTTCCTGCCCCTCTTTGAACGTTCTTTCTTTATGATTCCAATCAGATCTTGGTCTTGAATCTCGTTGGTCTTTATCTTACAATTCTCCCCACCTTTAACTGGTTATTGTTCTTAAAATTTTTCTTTCCTGTATGCCGTGAAGTCGTTTTTCATCTTTCGTTTTAAGAATACGTTTTTTTTTTTGCTGCCGTACTTTACAACAAGTCTCAAAACCGTTTTATAAACAATTAGCTCTGCCTCTCTAGATAGCTATCTGAAAATAAATTTTTTTTTTGTCTTAATAAATTTTGGAACTTAGATGAATTATTATAAATATTAAAATTATAAATTAAAGCCGGGTCTCTTTTTAGAACAAGTTTGATATAAAAGAAGTTTCCCTTTTATCCATTCTCCCAGGTTATTGCTATTTTAGAGAGAGAGAGAGAGTGAGAGAGACAGATTGAAATTTGTGGCAGAAAAAGCAATATTCCTTGCACAAGTTAAGTTTGACAAAGTTATATATGATGAACGCTGGGTAATTGAAGTGTATTACTCCCCAGAGCAATTCATATAATTTAAACCAGTAACTTCTAACTTTAAGCTTTGGTTATATGTATTTTATATTTGCATCCATTTCTTTTTTGTAATTATTAATTAACTTATTAAATATAGCTTGGAATTTGGTTATTTTTTAAATTATTCATATATTCCTGATTCCGTGTGAACACAAACGAAAATTTCGTTGGGAAAAAAGTACCCTTATCAAGAAATTATTGATAATTTTAATGATTTAAATTAATTGTTAATAATTAAGAGCCAAAGAGCCCTTGGAATTTAATGACCCAGAGCACTATACCCTTGGTCTTTGGAAATTCAAGACCCGATTTCCATGAGTTAATGGTGTAGACCTTAAACGAGAAAGAAAAAGTGGAGAGCTGCAGTTAGTCGCCGAACCTTGATACAAAAGGACACAACTAAACATCAGTTGGCTTACCACACCTTCTCCAACCATTAAAGATCGCCGTCTGTGTAGGCCATTCCTGGTCACGTTTTTTATCCCGAATTACATATCACAGTTTATGTTTGTCTATTAAATTATAGGAATCCGTGTAGTTGATGAACTTGGCTTTGCTTTAGGGGCACACAAAACACAAATAGACTTAGCTATACTCATACATTCTGTGCAAATTGGAATTAGCTATGAAAGCAAATCTATTGAGACTAGAAGATCTATTGTTAGTTCCTTATTGTAGGATATAATTGTCAGTAAAATTGAATAGAATGGAGGCATAATCGTGTTTGTGTGTAGGAGTTTTGAGTTGGTATTAGCCAATGTAGGTTTGCTATATAGGTAATTACACATATATTAACTATCTTTGCAGGTTCTCCACGTGGAATGCTGTGTCAAAATAATTGGTGGTCCAACAGCCCCATGCTTGGGTTTTAACAGGGATGCCTGCCTATATGTTCACTCGACATTTAACTTTCTATAATTCTCTGTTTATTAATTAATCATTTTCAAACATAGAATTATTACAACTCATTTAATTCCAATTAAATTGTAGTGGTGAAGAAACGGAAAGATGTGTCGAAGTGAAACTAAGAAGTTCTCTTAGATCTCACTGAAATTAGTTGTTTTACTTATGATGGTAAGAGGAAGTAATAAAATTTGTAACGAATTCGTTGATAACCGTTGTCCAGGGGAATATGGATTATATTAATATTTCGAAGAAAGTTTAATGTTTGCCAGAAAAATTTGTGATATGAAGAGGAGTCTGTTATAGTCATCTCAAAGCAGCGAGTTTTTTTGGTGGTGATTAGCGCTTCTCGCTATTTATTTTTTTTTAATTCTAAGGCTATTCGAGCTGCGATGGCACATGCTAACCTGTGTTAGCATCCACACTCAATACTTTGCTCAGCAAGGCACTGTGGAGCCACGGGCAGCAGCAGTTCCAATGATAATATATTTTATCCACTTTGTTTTAAACTGCATAAGTTTAGTGAAGAAATGCAGTAAGAATTTTAAGCATATTTCTGTTCTGTGATACTGATAAATATATGAGCTTTCTTGTTTTTGCCCCAAAACAAGATTTTTGTAGGAATAAGTTATCAAAAGTTTTACAACTATCATAACTGCCTATGTCGCGATGATGTGCAGAGATAAAAGAGAGAGAGAGAGTAAGACAGGGTGGTAGAAATAAGAAAAGAAATACCTAGAGGGCGTGGGTGTAGGACGGATAGAAGATATGAGCGGAAAACTGCGCTAGTAACGTTTGTAAGGTTTTTTTTTTTTTTATAAGAGGGGGACTCGGAAGTCGGGGGTTTATGGTTGGAGGAAGTTAAGCATAGTCTGTGTTGTATATGCTTGTGGAGTTATACTGTGAATAGGGAGTACTACTGCTTCTGTTAGTGTACTACGAGATAAGTCCCATAGAATGATGTGGAAACTGAGGAACAACCTATTCGGCGATAGGAAGAGAAACCAGGATGAAGTGTAGGCAGAAAAGCGACGTGCTTTAAGCGCACGGAAAAGATATTACGACTTTTCTAAAGCTTTTCATTTCTACTCCGCCCAAAAACTGGTCGTTTTTTTTTTTCGGTAGGTTGGTGGAAGTGGAGGCGTACAAGTGTCTGGTGTGTTATGCCCTCTCTTTCTCCCCTGTGTCTACCGCTTCCAACTAAACCGCCAGGCCCCCCCCCTCATCACTGTGAAGAAAACTGGTCCTAAAAGACACACTTCTAATTCCCTTAGATTACCTCCAAGGATTACTTCTTCTTACACTATCTATTTCTTCTTTTTTTTGCCCCCTCATTTCTCACCCTCTCTGTTTTACTTGCTCGTCCTTCTACTCACTGTCTTCTTCTCATCTCCAAGCTTCTTCTTTTAGGTCCACTACATTCTCCACTCATTCTACACTAAATTCCCTGCGGAAATTATCTTCTACCTAAACTAAACATCATTTCCACCTTCTACTTTTTTTTTTGTCCTCCACCCAAACCACCACCAAACCCAGACCGTTTTACATTCAAGTTACCTTTCTTCTCTGTTCTGTTCGACTATATTAATGCCTACTACTTCTAAACCTTCATTTTATACACTTTACCACTAATAGGCACAATTTATTTTTCATTTTATTATTATTATTTTTCCTTCATAATTTTCTTTCCTTTTTTTTCTTTTCTTTGGTAATTCTCTTTTCAATATTCTGTTCTAATGACAGATTCATGGATATTTTCAATTCTTTTGTTTACTTATCATTCCCTGATTTCCATTTACTGTCTATTAATGTTTAACTAGAATAAGCTGACAGAAACTTATTGGAAATTATTTCAAGTTTGATTGAAGGTTATAAATTTGTGAAGGTTATCTACTGTGAAACATTCACACGACTTTCTCTCAATGCAATAATTATAATTACAAAATGGACAAGTTTTTATTAGACTTAGAATGTTTGTACTGAACTGCTGTAACATATATACAAAAAGAATCCATATTCACCTGGACAACGGTTATCAACGAATTCGTTACAAATTTTTATTACTTCCTCTTACCATCATAAGTGATCAAAACTAATTTTAGTAAGATCTGAGAGAAATTCTTAGTTTCACTTCGACACTCATTCGTCCGTTTCTTCACCAATACAATTTAATTAGTATTAAATGAATTGTAGTAATTCTATGTTTGAAGAAGACTAATTTAATAAATAATTATAAAATTGTAGAAAGTTGAAGGGCGAGTGAACATATTGGCATCTTACAATCCACATTTTGGATAGCTTTGCGGCATAGTGAGGTGATAAATTTGAAATATAAGAGAGGGGTAGGTTCAATGTTATTGACGTGACCTTCACTTTCCTACTTACCTGGGTTGAAGTAGGCTGGTACTTGTCCCCTCCACTGACTCTATATTTATATTAGGTCAAATGAGCAAACTTTGAGGTTTAAAGAATATTTGTCATTTTGTATGTGTAATTGTATTGACAGGAGTAAGAGAAAGTCGGGTGTGTGTGTTTTACACGTTTTTTTAAAAATAATCTTATTCTTGTTGCTTAAAACGGTGATGCAGACAGTAATTTAACAAAAAGCGAAGATAAGATAAAACCTCTGAATATCATTTCATTGATCACTAGTTTATAGCCACATTGACATAGATCCTTCAAGGTGATGGGAATTTTAGTGATTGAAGGCTATAGTGCAAATAATTGACCACTTGTTGGAGTTATTTTTGGAGAATGGAAAAGTTTGAATTCTATTTTGGTTTAGTTCATTTGATAGTTCACTTAATATACCAATCTAATCTAGGTTAGATAAGTAGTTTATAGGTTGTAAAGTCTTTGCTGGTACAACCTTAAAAAATTAAATTCAATTCTAAATTAAGATGGTTTCTAAATAATTTTAAAACTTTATCACAGAATTTAGCTAGTGAAGAATTATTGAAGTAGTTTTTTTGTCTTCTTATATCAATGCGAAATTCATTTTTTTTGTGAAATAATTTGTATGAAGGTCTCTAAATAATCACAAAAAGAGAATGTTTCAGAATTTGTTTTCTCTTGCGATTTGTCTCGAAAACGCCAATAACATTTTTTTTTTCTTTAAATATTATAATTAACGCCATATTGTTCTTTTTTTTTTTAAAGAGATTCGATTTTTGGATGCAGTTCATGGGTGGGGATGCACAGCTATAATCTTTACTTCACATCTGTTACTTGAGTGTATTGTACAATTTTGCTACATAGATAATGTTAACTTGTTAGAATTCCAAGTTTTGTAAAAATTCTGTTTAATTCAGTATGTGCGATTTTGCAGAATATGTTTTCCATTCTTCTAGTTCAAGGTCAAATCTTTCCTCATGTTAGTTCTCTCCATCGTGTTAATCCTTATCTCAGAAAACTCTGTCAGCCATCAGCTTCTCCATTTCATCTTCCCACATTCTTGATAATGTACATTTTGCTTCTATAATCGGGTGCAGAATCCACTTTGTAACCATTTCTGGCCATCTCCCAGGAGCCAATCCCCTAAGGTAGATCTTATCATCGGAGCCTGCATTCTTTTCGCATTTTTTTTTTTATCATCGTTTCTATTACTTCCATTTCCTGTCTGTTTACATCATTCCTTATTCTCTTCCAATTTTGTCTTCCTTACACACTTTGTCCAATGATCCAGGTCCACCATTTGTTTTTTGTTGCGTTTTTCTTTGATCACGTATAGATCAAAGAAAAAGGACTTCAGGTTTCCAGATGAGATATATACTTGTTTGAACAAGGTGGCATTTATTGAATTATATTGTAATCACATTTTAGAACTTAGAAGTAAATAAACAATTGAATAATAATTCCATGTTTGAAAGTTTATTATATATAATTATTTTAACTGCAGCCGGAGAAAAATTCGTGCTCTCTTTTTTTTTTAAACGTGATAATAACCATTTTATAATCCTACATTAATTGATATTTTTCATATTATTTATTTTCCCCGACAATATTGAGTTTTTTTTTTTTTTTTGGCTAAATAAATATAATACATATAAAAAAGTTAAATAGAATTATTAATATATACCTAAATCGTTGCGTGAAGTATGTACGTACACACTCGTGTATTCTATCTGATGATTGTATCGAAATATAAATGTTTGTATTTTATCTGCGTGTTATAAATAAAGAACACAAAAAAAAGGGTGTAGGGGGGGGGGAAGTGCGTGTATTATAATTATTGAAATAATATATTACTGCACCTTTCCCCCCCCTTTCTTTTCTAAATATGTCCATTATCTATTGAGTTTTATCTTTGGGTGTAAACAACATTCATTGGAATATGGGAAAAACCCATGATAATCTTTATTGCCTGGATATTATACAATTAGTAGGACTTGCCAAAACAAAAAACAAACAAAAAAACGAAAAAAAGTTGAAATATTAGTTCGACAATATATTGCATAGTACATAAAAAGATATTTACATTGTCTGAAATATTCTACACATAAATTATTAAGATAACTTACAGCACGTTTGTATAGGGATTGTCTTATTTTCGTTTTATTCACTAAACAATATTTATTAAAGTATTTTAGTTATTATGTAATATAAGCCGTTATTAACTATTAATTATAAATATAAATAGATGACCATTATTTATTCAATATTAGTAAACGCAAATAATTTATATTTAAAAAGTTAGTAGAAGGGCTATAGTTGAAATTTGTCGGGTTGTTTTGGAATAAAAGAAACTTTTGGATAAAGGACTTTCTCTTACTGAAAATAAAAGACAATTTTTTTTCAAACTTCCAATTCTTAATAAATATTTAGCTTTCTTCAATTGTTATCTCATTGAGAGAATCTAAAGTTAATAAAGCTCACTTTTTGAGAAAATCTTATTCCTTTAACAAAAGCTCCTGAAAAATAAATGTTTCAAGCACAAGTAATAAGGTCTCTGTATCTTAGGTAAAATAACAAATTTAATAAAATCCATCGAGGTTTTTTTAATTGAAAAAAAAAACACAGAAAATTAAAAAAAAAAAAAAAAACAAACTATTCAGTAAAAACGCAGTTTCGGTCATACGAGTTTTTTCAAACTCACAAATTTGACAACATAATATATTTAATTCTAATTAATATTATTTAGATGAAGTAGGTAAACGTGTAATAAACTAAATTAGCACTTTATAGGCAAACATAACTTTCTACCCCTCACCCCAAAATCCCACATAAATGAGCTTAAAATAATTGATATAACAAATTTTTGAAGAAAATCATTTTGAGCTATTTTTTTTTTTTTTTGAGAAAATCGCAAAAAAAGTGAAAAAAATCCGTTCAGTAAAATAGTACTGGTTGAGGAAGTTTGGTAGATACATTACTGTCGGCTTGGAATGTTTAAACTTTCTGCAATGTTTCTTTATTAAGGTATGCTATTCATTTACAAACACACACACAGACACACCTTTTCTAGAAACCACTTTTTCGGACACTTTTGGTAACAAAAGACACGCTCAAAATACTTCCTCTTACAGAAGGAGTAAGAGAAAATAAAAAAAATCTGCTTGTGTCAATTGTTCTCTTCTATGTCTGAGTGGCGATTCTCCTGCCTAATTCAAAAGGGTATCAAGATATGTTGAATTTCATCAGCTCCAAACAAGATCGTATACATTAATTGTGTATCACATATTGGGTTATAATTAAAATCACTGCTAGAATTTCAAATCGGAAAAAATTTGGTTTAGTAGCATTCGCAATTTACAGAAAATGTTATTGAGTTGTTTGGGATTTTCTTATAATCGATTCGTTGATTTTCTTTAAACTTGGAATGTTAACTGCAATATACTCATCTTTTTTATTGTTTAAAATGATGAACATTTCGTACAATAAGAAGTTGGTACATTATAATACGTTTTTAATACAAAGAAAACAAAAGTGTCAGGTACAAAAATAAAGAAATAGACTTATTAATCGACGCTGCTTAAATTAATAAAGTTCTTACTTTAAGCCATTTATAAAAAATGCATAAATATTATTCATTTTACTGACATCATTAATATGCAAAAAATCCTCCAATGTATTAACCAAAGCAAGATAGTTTCTCAGATATTTATTTCTTTGGCTAATAAACATTGGACAGGAAAATAAGAAATGTGCTACCGTGTCCATCTTACCCCTGAAACAAACTGGTGCATGGTCCGAGAACACATACTTACTGCCCTCAATATATAATGATGTCTTCTTTTTATATGCCAAATGTAATTGGGCCACCAGTCTTATTTTTTTTATATTCACATTAAAATATCAATATTCTTGCTTTATTCCAAATGTATAAATATTACGGCAATACAAGTTGTATGTACCATTGCAAACAGAGTCGATATCCTTACTGATTAAATTATTTTCAAAAGAAATTAACAAATCTTTATACCTATTTTTAATAATATCAACATTTCTACACTGGTACAAACTTTCCTCTCCTATTATCGTCAAATAGTACCTCAACTCGGAGGCCCAGTTCAAAGGAATATGTAATGTTATGGTGTGATGATGTGTGATGGTGTGAGTAGCTGGTTGTGTAGCACGAGCGGATTTGTAAAAGGGCTTGTAAGTATGTAAGTTAAAAAGGGAATGAAGTATTAATAATAATCAAGAAATCACCACTGTTAACAATAAGTATATTCTGTTAAAATAATAACTACAACTTATTTGATATTATAAACTTATTTAATTTATTATGAAACTGGCACTGATACTAAGAGAGCGATTCCTGAAGTGTTCTGGCTTTGGAAGCAGAATACAGACTTCGTTGTTTGAAAGCAGAAGTCATACCTAGCAAACAATCATTGGACATACCTAGCAAACTAATCCACCATCCTAACATTTTTTTTAAAATTTTAAGTTGGGTGTGAGACTTACATAACTTTAGCCTTATGTAAGCATTTGGAGTATGAAGAGGTAAATTCAATAATAATTTAAAAAAGTTAATTTGACCTCGTTCAACCTGAGTTAAACATTGCGAACCCCAAAATTCGGCCATATAAAGTAGATTAGTTTGTGAGATAGCGTCAAACAATGAAACTTTTGAACTCCAAGAATCTGATTTGCAGGATTTTAACAAATTTAACACAGAGGAGTTGGCAGCAGAACATTTCGTAAGAAAATAATTACCAGCAGATGAAAAACATCCTGATGTCGAAAATGGGACGCCCAAATAAATAAACTCATTGCTTGTTACACTGATTTTATCATAATAAAAATTTTTAATTTTACCTACCTGCCCCCTTTATGAAATGGTATTATTATTGGTTAGCTGCAATATATTAAATGATGAATGTCGTCATCCTGATGTACCATTATTGTAAACTTTTATCAGTCTAATATAATTATGGCTAATGTAATGGATGCCAGCAAATTATATTTAGAGGATTTGAACTAATAAGAGAAAGTATTCTTTCATGTGAGGAAGTTTAAATTCTGCTTTAAAACGAGACACTGAACGGGAACACTTGCATCAGGAATCGCTCTCTTAAATTTAGTGCTAGTTTAAGTGTTAACATTTGAGTTTCAAACAATTTAGTTACTAGTTATTTGTTTCCTTGCATTTATAAGTTAATTCAAGATAATTATTAGATTTGGTATTTTATCCGTCGTAGCAGGCACATTTATTTTCTTCCTGACCGGTTTCGGATTTTCATCCATCGTCAGAGCGAATTCACCAAGTTCGTGTAGAGAGTTCACTTCAACGTAATGTTTCTGTTACTTGTTACTCACACTTGTTGGTTGTATATAATTATGTGGGTAGGTTATAAGGTTATGTTACTATGTGTTTGCGATTAATGGCAAAATGGAATTATTGTAAGTTATGATTAGACATTAGAAAAATAGTGTATAATAAATTTGTTTTCAACATTACGTTGAAGTGAACTCTCTACACGAACTTGGTAAATTCGCTCTGACGATGGTTGAAAATCCGAAACCGGTCAGGAAGAAAATAAATATGCATGCTACGACGGATAAAATACCAGATGTTATCCAGCATTGTGGATCGATCCACATATTCAACAATTATTAGGTTGTTTGAAACTCAAATTTTAATACTTAAACTGGCACTGAATTTAAGTGAGCGATTCCTGATACAAGTGTTCTCGTTCAATGTCTAATTCAGGCTGTCTCGTTTTAAAGCAGAATTTAGACTCCCTCTCTTGAAAGAATGCTTTCTCTTGTTACTTTAAATCCTCCCCTAAGACAAGGGGCAAAAAGACAAAGCTGATAAAGTTCTATGAACTCTTCTGTAACGATGTTCTTTACCTGAATAGTCCCTTTTGCCAGAATATCCTTCAAATAACGATTTTCTTCAAATTACATTTATAGGTATAATTTCTGGCATCCATTACACTATAATATATTTAACTAATGACAAAGTAAATTTTAAAACTTGTAATACCTAATCTGTTAATAATCAAAAATCAAATATCTCGCCAAAAAGTTTTACATAATGCCATCAAAGGGAAAGTTTTGTTTTAAACATAGGTTTGGATGAAAATAAACTGAGAACATCTCTTTTATGATAGTAATTATTTCTAATCATGGTAACAGTATTTCAGTTACATATCGACCCCTCCACGCTCGTTTGAAATGTGATACATGGACTCCACCCCTATTAAAGCTTTTATATAAAGAGGGGTCATGTGAAAAATAAATTCAGTATGAAATTACTCAATTTCCTGGTAGCTTTTATGCTTTTTATATGAGTCACCAGTGATACTATGTTCCTATATTCGCTTATATAAAATATAAATTCATTTAAAAAAACGGGAAATATATATACATATATACGTTGATCAAATATATATACATATATATAGTTGATGGAATTAATCGATTCTTGTAAAAAAGAGTTCTAAGGATGAAAGTGTCTTCTTTCTTACTTCTAATAAGTTGAATAATGGCGATCATGTCAAATTTACGATATTACATTTTCACCAGAATTAAATGTTCCGAGAATCCCTTCAAAAAAATGTTTGCGATGTGTGGCGTGGTATGTGTAACAAAATGAACAGAACTCAAAAACAAAAAATCGCAGAAAGCTGAAACTTGTTGGTAATTTCGTTTTGGACCTTATCATGGTCGACGAGACAATAAAGTTTTGGAACAAAATCGGTCGACCGGATATACCATTTTTTCCGTTTTTCCCCCCACGATATCCTGAAAACTGGCTGCAAAGATGTTCTTTAAATTCGATATATCTACTAACCAGAAAAGGAGCCAAGATTTTTATTTGAATCATTTTTCGCGGGGGAAAAAAGGGTGTTCTGGGACAGAGTGACGTAATATTTTCCTCTAATTGTTATTTCAATATATTCTATTGTCTATATAATATTATTAGTAAAAATTTAATATGTGGCAGAATTTTCGACGTTTGTGGAAAATCGTTTGGTTCTTAACAGGCTGCATTTAAATGGCTCTTAAAAGTTTTGTTGTTGACAGAGAGTGCTTACCACATTCTGCAGACCTTAGCTCTGAAAAGTAATAACTCTAATCTCCAATATCTATATTTATATGAAACACTGTAGCCAAATAAATACTTAGTGAAATATCCAAATCTGAAGGAAAATCTATCAGATAGAATTTTATTAACTGAATAACTGCAAAAATTCTCCAGTTGCCGAGAATATATTTTCTGAGAGAATGTTCCATGAACTTTATAGAAGTAATGATATTGCTAATTCCACGTCATACATTTATAGTTGGGTGTACTTTCGGAACATTGAAAACTTGCAACTTTCCTTAAAAGGGGAAAATGTGTGAGATATACTGTAAGCGGGGATGGGGACGGGAGTTTAGAACGGCGATGTCTGGTAGTATACAGGATGGGTATCTTTGGGCTGCGGTGGTACAGGATGTGACGGGTGGTATAGGCCTTGCTAATGATCCATTAGCTAATCTTATTGGCCCATTAACTCTACTTGTCTTCCAATATTACCATCACTCCTACTTTAGTACCCCCCCCCCCCACTCGACGTGTCATCAATTACTCCCCACGAAGGGGTGTACTTCTTCTTTAATTCTATTGGACGTATCTTTTGCTCCTTTATGACAGTGAAATTGCCTTCAAGCTTAAAGATTATCCTGTTTTGAAAGACAGAAAAAAAAGGAGAAAATTAAGGGAAAAACACATTGTTTGCCCTCATTTTTTATTTTCTCTTACTGACAGCTATTAGAGGAAATATTGTAATCATGTCAAATTTTGAAATCGAATTTTGGAAATACACGTTTTCAGGTCCTTTGAGTCAGAAAGTAACACTTTACTGAATAAATCAGTTTTTTGTGATTTTCTCGAAAATGGCACCAACAATTTTCTTGAAACGGATTATATTAACTACACATACAAAGTGCAGTAACTTTTATTTGAAACATTTCTCTGGTTAAATTCATTTAAGAGGGGTTTTGCGAAGACGTGGGTGTATGTTTTCCTCTAAAGTGTTACTTCCGTTTATTATATCATTCTATCCATCTACAAAATATTATTTACAATGAAATGCTAAGTCAAAAATTACGAATTTAAAGCAAATTGATTTGCGAAACCGGAAGTGCGAGTTCACTTGACAGGTTTTTCAATTTTCTGTGATTTCCTCCATAAAAACGCGGTTTCCAAATCCGTGGCCTTTCTTTGACTTTTCTGAGAGATGAGTCCAAAGCAAAATTCAAAACCAATATCAAAAGTAAAGAAAGAAACAATTGATCTAAAAGTGGTCGAATTCCCTATTGGAGTTGTTTTAGAATGCAGTTTGATTCCCAACGACTGCATAGTAAATTGCATCAAGTTTATTTACCAATTCAGTACACGAACTGCATTATAACAACCTTTTTCCATATTCCCTGCCATCCTGTCATTCCCGGTCATTCTTATCTGTTTCACTTTCATTCTCTCTCTCTCTCTCTCTCTCTCTCTATATATATATATATATATATATATGCGTTTTCTTTTGAAGAAGCTTAATGATTAATTATATAACTGATCCAAATTAATTGCATCAGACGTTTCCATTAGTTGTATAATTAATTGGATTGTTAATTGCTTTTACAGTTTTATTTTTTATTTGTTTTTAAAGAACTTTCTGGCAATTTATTCAGCTTACTGATAATTTAACTCGATATTTATATAAGCTTATTATTTTTATGTAAACAAATTTCATTAATGGGACAGAGCTGATGTAAGATTGTAATCGGGGAGCCAGTTGAGGGCTAACTTCATCTACTTCCTTTCAGTGGCCCCAAGATCTAGAATAGAAACATATTACAATATAATATTTATGTCGAAGTATACGTTACATCGTTCTAAATATTTCACATAGTTTCAATAGTGAATATTTTTTGTTTTGTTTAATATTGCAAAAAAATAAAAAACAAAGAATTCGCACTATACGAGGTCTGTCCCAAAAATAAGTTTACTGATTCTTCTACGAATAAACTCCGTGATGTATATCAGCGCGTAGGCAATGACTTTGGCTGCACTTACAAACTTGTTTCAACTGGATTAGTTGGGTCAGTCTTGCGCTACTGTGTTTGTGTGCGGTCGTGTTTCATAACCTCGTTACGTTTGCGATGCAGGGAAATATTGAACAACGGTAAGCGATCAAATTCTGTGTGAAACTCAACAAGTCTGCCACAGAGACATTTGCTTATTTAACCGAAGCTTATGGAGAGGCCACTCTATCGAGAACTATGATTTTCAAGCTCTATCGAGAACTAAGTGGCACAAGCTTTCAAAGATGAGTGGCCAAGAGAATGCTAAAGACGACCCTTGTTCTGGAAGACCAAACTCGTCAACAGACGATGACAATGTGGAAGTGGTGCGAGCTGTGCTGGCGAAAGACCGCCGATTTAGTGTTAGGATGATTGCAGAAGAAACGGGCTTGGATAAAAATGCAGTTCATAGAATTTTAACAGATCATTTGCACATGAGAAAAATTTGTGCAAAAATTGTGCTGAAAAACTTGTCTGTGGAAACTTGTCAGGATTTACCGGAAAGACTCCAAATTGAGGAAAGCCGCCAATTTTTTTTAATAAAGTAATAACAGGCGATGAATCATGGGTATCCGAGTATGATCCGGAGACAAACGCCAAAGTTCAGAATGGCACACGAAAAGTTCCCCTCGTCCAAAGAAAGCATGCGAGAGCAGATCCAAGGTGAAAATAATGATTTTTTTTTTTCGACAGGCGAGGCACTGTGCCCTGGAGTTTGTACCTCCAGGACAGACAGTTAACATGCCTTTTACAAAGATGTCTTGCAACGACTTCGAAAACGGGTCCAGCGAATCCGACAAGACATTGCACACGATTGGAGCTCACACTGCGCTTTCAATTCGATTATTTACGGCAAAGAAATCCCGTACTTCCACAACCTCCTACAGCCCAGATCTAGCTCCGTCCGATTTCTACCTCTTCCCGAAGTTGAAATTGAAGTTGAAGGGTCATGGTTTCGGGACGATAGAAAACATACAAAAAACCGTAACCTAAGAGCTACACACACTTAAGGAAAACGACTTCCGGTACTGCTATGAACAGTGGAAGAAACGTTGGAACCGCTGTGTAACTTCCAGGAGAATACTTCGAAGGAGATAACTTGTAATTTCAAATAAGTACCATATACAATCAAATATAAGATCGGTACACTTACTTTTGGGACAGACCTCGTATTCGAATCTGATATTGCGTTTAAGAACGTGAATCTTAAGGCGACATGAAGGAAATTGCATCTATACTCAATGGTTTCTTGTGTTCTCGTTTTTTTTTGTTTTTTTTGCTATGGAAGTGCTACTTCAATACAATATATGATTTTTAACGCTAATTTCATATAAATGGCCATTAATTGCAAGTTTGAAGAAAATCAGTTGACGGCAAGTTTATACAGAATAGATTACTGAAATATTTTTTTGAGGGGCAGAGGGATTTTCTTGAAGACGAGTCCGATGATATCAGAGATATTTTCCGTGATAGCCTGCTCTGTGCAAGTCTTGTTATCACACTGTTTTGATAAAAACATCCTGATGATGGGCGGACGTACGAAACCGGTCGTTGACCACAAAAAGAAGCAGGCTATGACGGAAAATGTGTCTGATGCTTTCCAGCTCTGCGGAACCAACCACCACAACGACTTCGATGATTTTTTGATTCTACGAATGTTCCAAGGAATCTTGACATTCTGAACCCTAAATAGTTGAATCAATATTTTTGGAACTTTATGGAAGCCGTCGTCTAAGTAATACATTCAGGTTCATCGAAAGTCGTAAAAACTAACACGTGCAACGTTACACTCTCTTTCCCATCTATATTTATAAATAAGAAATATTAAGGTCAACTAAACTATAGTAACCGTTTTCACGTCGACGGAAATTTGTATGTATGAATGTTTCACATTTTTTTTTTTTTTATATATTATCTGATATTATATTCCTAAATGTTAAGACTTACCTACTTTCCCTATGACTTTAGACCCCTAGTACGTTATGATTGTTGTGAGTAGGGTGAGGGACAGTCGGTTTTTGGTGAAAATATGTTTTGTAACTCTTTCCGTTTTTGTTTTTTTATGTCTGTTAAGTATTTTTGTGAATATATTTCCCCCACAGCTCTGAAACGATCGCAATTCATTGCATTATGTATATATGTGTAGTGAAATGCATTAATGTTGAACATATCAGGAATAAGTGGAGATATGTACCCGACGCAAGTGGGTACAGTTATTCTGGTGGATTTCTTCGCGGCTATTTTGGTCTTAGACAGCAGAAGACCCGCCTAGACGTCGGTAGTCTTGCAAAAATGTATTGTGCTATTGCAAAGAATAACGGAAGATAGGAGTAGAACCGTTCATCTGCAATGGCTACCAATTCATGGCAACTGCCATGAAAGAAAATGAGAAGGAATAATGGAGCCTAAGGAGACGAAAAATATGGGAAACACTAGGGCAGGTAAAAGAGAAAATCTCTCACACACACTTGAACTGGGGCGAAGCGGTTTCGATCGCCCATTTATTGTATTTAGAACTATCACTGGACATAACAACCACCGGAAATTTATAGATGATCGTACTTTGATTGAAAGATCCTGAGCAGCAACATATCGTATGGCTAACATTCCGACGACAGGCATAGGATAGAAAAAAACAAATTTTTTTTATTAATTTCTCGACGGAAAGCCATCAAAAAGAGTGTTAACCGGTCGAAATTAATGAAAAGAAGCTATGTCGTCGATAAAATCCTCTCTACTAAATGTACACCAAGTTTAAAGATAATCGATTGCCCAATTTTCCAAGGCAATTAAAACAAATTAATAATCATAATAAAGCAGAACTTTTGGTTAATCTGTTTTGGAAGGGAGAGAATAAAAACAATGAAAAATCAATATTTGAGGAATCAGATAAATTTTTGATAGGTGCGCAATCGTTTCTCATTCAGCTTTGATTAGAATCAATTAATAATTAATGAAACAGAACATAGATTAATTAGGTGTTTACAAAAAGAAAAAACAAAAATGAGAGTAACACAAAAATGAGCTGCCAGTGAAATGTGTACCAGGCGTACGAACATATAATGGAATTAGTAGCACTTTATTGGACAGTCCAGATAGAAATTGATACGAATGTACACTCAGCCTTGACAGATAATTAAAACAAAACCAATGAAAGTGAACAGTAAAATGGTCCAACAATTAGCGAGGCATGCATTACTGACCAAAATTCCCACGTGTGTGTGCCTAGGAATTTGAAAACTCCAGGAATGGGTGGGTTAGGGACTGCAACAGGAACGTGTCAAATGACAATGTTATGTAGTGACCAGAGAACCCAAGAGTTATTTTCGGAGTATGAAGGGGTAGCGGTTTATAATGTACTAAATGGAGGGTACAGTAATGAAACAAATCTAGTTTCAGTTTAGTATGTGGGTACTGACTGTTTAGTGTGTGTGTGTGTACGGAGGGGGCTTACGGAATATTATGGAATAAATAAGATGAATATTTAAAAAAAAAAAAAATGGAGGGTTCTTTCACTGGAAGGGATGTTTCAATGTTTCATAATATATATATAATTTTTTTGTTTGTTAGGATATGACCTTAACGGATCATAACGGTGAGGATTAATCAAGCTTAATTTTTGAAATGGGATTGTATCCCCTCTTAGAATTGTGGCATGGGTGAAGTTAGGTGGGAGATATGAGACAGGATTTTTTTTTCCCCAACGACTCTCATGGAAAGTGAAATAAAAAGAAAAAAAAACACACAAACACCGGGAAAAAAAAAAATGGAAATGTATTAGTGAAGGGTTAGATATGAGTGGGAAATGCTGTATGTTTGTTTGTGTAGTATATATATGTGTGTGTGTGTGTGTGTGTGTGTGTCTACGTCTGTGAATATCCATTAGTCTGGTTACAAATGAAAACGGACTATGACATTTTACAGTGAAAGTCACTTCTACCTCATATGTACTTTTCTTCGTTTTTGTTTTCCCTCACTTTAGAATGTAAAAGAAAACTTGTTTTTTTTTTGTTTTTTTTTGGAAAATTATGAAAATTATAGAAATGACAACTTTTTCACAACAAAATATTAATAGATTCATGTGGAGAAGTATTATTATTTATAAATGATTTAACTTCCTATATATCATGGCCGCATGTGGACGATGTAGTCATACCTGAAGATTATTGGCTGCAATAAAAGAAGCTTTTAGAAAATTGGAGCGTTGAACACTCGGACGACTTCAAATTAATGAGAATAAGAACAAGCTATTGGTAGCCAGGTAGAAACGATTGCTACATTAACTGAGACTTTATATTAAGGCAAGTAGGACTTCAACTGTTCCTTATCTAGACTTCATTATAAAGGACGTTGGAAATAACGAGACAAATCGCTATAGCTAAGAAACGGTTTGCTTAATTAACATAATAGTTTCAGTGAGTTAAGTTGGCCACCCCTGTACTTAGTTTTTCATCAGCTGTTTGAGAGTATTTGGTAAGCATAACCTCAAATGTATTCAGTTAACAATGGCAAGTCCGCTGTAGCATTGTACCTTGGATGAACAACGCTCAGTGATTAGATTTTTAGTTGCAGAGGTTATCAAAGTGTACCCTCGTACATGGATAGAGATTGTGCTTGTTGACTTTTTTTTGAACATCAGGAATAACTAACAGAAATTTGTTCGTAGCGCCTTTAATGAAACTTGTAAATTGGTAGTTCAAATTTAAGCCTACTTGTAGAATCCCCAGCATTTTTACTTTCTCTTACTCCTAGTAAGAGGAAGTATTGTAATCGTGTCAAATTTTCGATATTGAGTTTACACCGGAAATATCCGTTTTGAGGTCACCTGAGTCCAAAAAAGTGGATTTAGCGTATGGTCTGTTTGTGTGTGTGTGTGTGTGTGTGTGTGTGTGTGTGTGAGTGTGTGCATGTATGTATGTATGTATGTATGTATGTGAACAGCAAAGCTCAAAAACGAAAAATCGTAGAAAGTTCAAACTTGATATTCCGTTTAAGTATCACCATGGGATCCAACAATGGGTCATCTATCAAAATTTCTGAACCGGAAGTACCACTTTACTACTTGTCTTTTTTTTTTTTGCAATTTTCTCAAAAATCGCTCCAACGATTTATTTCAAACTTGGTATATCAACTATACGTACTAACAGCTACAACTTTTATTTGAAACATTTCTCTGGTAAAATTCATTTAAGGGCACTTATGGGGGCGTGGAGGGGTTAGGTTTTCATCTAAAGTGCTATTTCAGTTTATTAGACAATCTCCCTTCTTAATAATGTTAATTAAAATTAATATGTTGTTGAAATTCCGAGTTTGAAAAAAATCGGATAACCGGAAGTGCGTTACTTTACCACTTACTAAAGGATTTTCCATCTTCGCGATTTTCTCAAAAATAGCTCCGACGATTTTCTTGAAACTTCCGAAAATATAAACTAAACATACAATGATCTATAACTTTTATTTAAAACATTTCTCTGGGAAAATTCATTTAAGAGCACTTTTAGGGGAGAGGTGGGGTTATAGGTTCCTCTAAAGTGGTATAGTTTATTATACAATTGTATCATCCAAACAAAATTAATTAGAAATAAATAGATGGCCTAAATTCCACGTTTTAAGAAAATTGGTAAGCCGGAAGTGCGCTTTTACTGAACAGTTTTTTCAGTTTTCGACGAATTTCGTTATATTTGGTACACAAACTATAACCTTTGTCAATTATAATTTTGAGAACAGGAGTAAGAGAAAGTTGTGAGTGTTTCGCACCAGATTTTTTTTCTATAAGATATTTCAATTGAAAGCAATTGAATTTTTTGTGTGCAATAGCACTTCAAGAAAATCGTTAGAATCGTCGTTTATTATACTAACTACACGTATACATAGATCTGTAAAACATTTATTTGCAATATTTTCCGGGAAAAATTTATTATTGTGGCATTTTATGGGAGATAGAGACAGTCGGAAAAATTATGGAATTGTAGGGTTCAGTGGACAATGTAAGGTTCTACTATCTGGCGGCAGTTAAGTAAATTAAATATTTAGTAAAAATTCAGAATTTTGTTTACAAAGTTTTCATCTAGGATCGTGAGAATGGCAATTTTATTATTTAAATTTATAAATAAACAGCTCTGATAATAGATCTTGACAGTTAGTTAGACCAAATGTAAATGGTTTTGAATAATTCAAACTACATGATTTTACACTTTTAGTGATGCACGGCTATTTTATTTTATATTAAACGTTGTACTAATATAATATAATCAATATCTGATATTTGCTCCATTTTCTTCTATTGGCCATGTTTGTCCAATTTCAGTTTTTATCTTTTATGACATTGCGTTTTGGTGATGGCTTAGTCATTTATCCATAAGATTGACATCCATACAATTCTCACCATAAATACCATTTGGGGTACATAAATTATTTTTTGAGATATGTCTTGGCGCATTTATTTCTTTTCCAATAATAGAAAACAAATAATATTAGTTTATTTATTTGACCAATGAAAGAAGTAGGATTTTTTTACACACTCGTGCGCAGCAAATGCCTCACACTACCAGAGAGTTGTAAAAAATACATCATCGCTCATGAGTAAAATATTGTAATTTTTTTCTACAACCGTATTAAATTGGTTGTTAATTTATATGAATATAAAAATAATCTGATGTGAAAGACTCATATGACTTAATCTTACACTAATTTACATACTTACGTAGTCTCTAGATTTTCGAACGCTAATGTATAACGCTTCATTTTATTATAATTAATTTGTTTAATTATACTAATAATTAGTTCATTTCCAATTTTTTTATTTTTTATGTTGTTGCAAGATTTACTATATTTTGATTAAATTAGCTCATACGTAGAAATACAATCTTTGTAGTATTCTTTCAATAATTTGTGCACTGCGCCACCTACATGAAAATAAGGACAATATAACTCCAGGTCTAACCTAAGTTTTTCAATCTATATATATAAAAATTCAGCATCCGTATGTTTGTGGCCGCAAAACTCGAAAAGTAGTCGATGGATTGACTTGAAATTTTTACACAACGTTGCATTTCTATATAAGAGTGTTTATATATACTTTTTACTCCGAAGTTCCCACGGAAACGGGAAATTCCGAGCGTTTCGCGAGGTAGGCAGAAATAGATAGATTCAGACGCGTTGCGATGGTAGCGCGCTCTGTGAACCTCTTTCTCAACTACTTATAATGACCTCTCACCGCCACCAGTCTCGAAGTACCTCATACCAGTCTCGCGCAGTATTAGCAGACAAGGTATTCCAAAGCATCGAAACAAATTATCAAAATCACGCATGGTTAAGCGGAAGAGCCATTCTCCCGGCTAAAAATGTCGACGTACTCGATATGATCGA
This sequence comes from Triatoma infestans, assembly GCA_011037195.1. Taxonomy (NCBI): domain Eukaryota; kingdom Metazoa; phylum Arthropoda; class Insecta; order Hemiptera; family Reduviidae; genus Triatoma; species Triatoma infestans. The sequence continues at coordinate 122,387 of JAAEAF010002525.1, read as the reverse complement.
CATCATTCTAAACAGAATCGTAGGTGAAACACTGACATACAAATCCATTGACATTCCTGATGGACCAAAGTGAAGTTGTGAATTTTCCAACGGAATTTCTTAATTCACTCGTGTTCCCGGATTACCGCCACACATTCTAAATTTGAAAATTGGAGTGCCATTATATTCCAAAGTTATGCAATGGTACACTACAGTAGTTAAATAATTGATGAATAATCTAATTGAAGCAACAATTCTCATTGGACCTCATAAAGGTGAAGACGCACTACTTCCACGAATAACACTCATTACGACAGATATGGCGTTCGAGTTCAAACGACTTCAATTTCCAATACGCCTTGCGTTCGCTATGACTATAGATAAAGCATAAGGACAATCTTTGCAAGTGTGCGGTTTGAATTTAGAAAACGAATGCTTCTCTCATGGGCAATTATTTGTCGCATGCTCCAGAGTCGGTAAACCATCTGATCTTTATGTTTATGCAGAAAACGGACAAACAAAAAATGTAGTCCATTCACTAGCTTTACAATAAAAAAGACTTTCAGTAGAAACATTTTTTCTTTCTTTCCTTTCAGTTTACAGCAACGCGAAGTATGGTGTTAAATTGAATGATGTGTTTTTTGCTGAATCTATGTTAACTATAATACTTCTATTCACTTCCCTTATAATTAAAATCAAACTGGGCCACAGCGAAGCGTGGCCGGGTTTAGCTAGTTGAATATATAAATTAATGAAATTTTTTATGGGTGTTTAAAATCAATTTTATTTGTTCCATTATATAAACGGCCAAAAACAAAATGGCCGGCTACAATGATTTTCATTTTTGCCAAAATTCGTGTTGTTTTTTTCTTTCTAACAATGGAAACATGAAAAAATTATGAATTTTTTTTTTTTTGTTTTTAATTATATAAAACAGTACATATATGTTGGAAATAACTTGTTTTTTTTTTTTTTCTTTTTTTTTTTTTTTTTAATTTTAATTCCACAATTTGATAATTTTAAAAGTACCTACGAAAAGAAAATTAATAAAAATAAAAAAAAAAAATTCTAAACTAGTTTTAACAAAGAAATAATTAACTATAAATAATTAACCAATCACAGTGTAGAACAGAAGGTGTGAAATGTGGGTGTATGTTAGGCCAATCAGAAATTTATAATTATCATGTTGACCACGCCCACTTTTGACACCTTTACTTGTACACAATGACTGGTTACTTATTTATAGCTAAATATTTCTTTGAATAAATTACTTTAGAAATTTTTACTAATTTTCCCTTTGTAGGTATTTTATAAATTATCAAATTGTGCAATAAAAATTAAAAAAATAATAAATGCAAAAAATCAAGTTATTTCTAACATAATATTCACTATTTTATATAATTAATGTGAGCTATATAGAAAAAAATCAGAATCTTCATTGTTCCATTGTTGAGAAAGAAAGCAAAAGAGAATTAGGCAGAATTGATTGCGATGTTTTTTTTTTTCAAACTTAGCATACTAACTGACGAAGTTTGTATCACTTATATTTGAGACAATATTCTGGAAAATTTAATTGTCATTGCTATTCTGGGATGTTAGCCACATGTTAAACTATAACATGCCTTTATAAGTTGGGATGGAAGAGAGGGGTGGCGGCTTACAATGTAATTACATTCAGGTGGTCTATGCAGGTTTGGATTAAGTCTTCTCTAAATACTTCTGAGGGTGTTGGTTCCTGAAATAAATTTTTTATTTGAGATATCCCCAAAGAAAAAATTCAAGAGGGGTTAAATCTGGCAAGGAAAAAATTGAATGAAATGTTCAGTAGTAGCAGCTGGATCGTGAGACAGGGACCGGTAAGCTGGCCTTCCAGATCACCAGATTTAACCTCTCTTGAATTTTTTCTTTGGGGATATCTCAAAGATAAAATTTATGTCAGGGAACCAACAACTCCAGAAGCCCTTAGAGCAGACTTAATTCAAACCTGCTTAGAATTCTGGCAGACATGATATGATTAGCAACTTCATATGTTGGGCAGCGACTGCGCTTTTGTCGTTTAAGCCGAGGAGGACATTTTGAATAAATAGGAAATATTTTTTTCATAGATTTTTGTAAATAATCTGGAATATTGTTTTGTTTTAATGATGTTTTATCTGAGTTTTAAGTCCCATATGGTTCTAAAATAGGTTTTTAAATGTTGTCAGCATTTGAATTCTCTTATTTGTTAGAAATTAATAAGAAAATTCGCTTTTAATTTTAGTTTATGAAACGAAGAAATATGGAAAAAAAGACGAAAATTGAATCTTTATGATTGAATATCTCGGCAGCGGTTTGAAATATTGAAGTGAAATTGACGGCATTTTTCTTCATTTTTTTAATAGTTTTCAATACAGTAGTAAAAAATGGAGGACAAAAGGAAAACGCAACTTTCAGTCACCGATTTCAGGTGTAAGGCAGCAATAAAATCAAATAACATTAACACCATTATAAACTAGAGCGCAAATACTTCAACAAATACTTCACTTTTTGTTATCTTCACTTATGTTATGTTATTTACTTTGGTATGTTACTAACGTTATGTTCACTCTTTTGATATCTTTCTTCGTTCAAGAGATATTTCAAAAGTGGCCTCTTTAAATGCGACACCCTGTATATTATTTTATAAGTCCCAGCCAAATCTTTAGTATAAAAATTCTATGTGGGAAGAAAATCTATCAAGTAGAATTGTTATAACTGCAGTAATTATCGATTTCGTTTCGAAAGATCGATTTCTGAATAGACGGTCAAAGTTGGTCTAGTAGTAACAGGAAGTAAAAAAAAAGTATTTGAATTAATAAAATTCAAATGATATTCTTTACACCAACAATATTCAAACATTTTCCAATTCAATAAGATTTCCACTTCGTGGGGCAGGCCTTGCTAGGTGTCTCAAGAGGTGGCAAGGATATCCCGGGAGATATTTAACCTAACCAAGTATTGCTCTTCCATTTAACTAGTCCTCCCCCATTTAGGTCCCTTAGTTAACATGGACGGCATTAACTGAATTTCTCACACTCGAACTCAGTTTTAGTGTAACAGCCTCACAGCTCTACTTTGCACAGCGCCCCCGGGTGGTATGTTAACTAGTTAATCAAGAGGGTACATACCTTCCAGGTAACTTTCTAGTATCGCCTCCTGTATAGTTGGTGATAATCTTTACTAATATCGTTAGTTTGTTTTGAATTCGGAGGAGAACCTGTGAGGTTATAGAAATTTTACTTAGTTATTTTACTGAATATGATAAAAATGCTTTTAGTGTGGGTGTGGGTGAGTATGTGTGTGGGTGAACAAAATATCTCAAAATTAAAAATTCATGGAAAGTTCAAACTTCGGTTTTTGTTTGGGTTTCCACCATCACATCTTAAACAAAGGTTTAGTTCCAACGATTTTCTTTAAACTTCGTATACTATCTACATACAGAATTATCTATCACTTTTATTTGAAACATTTTTTGGGAAAATTGTTTTTTTTATGTTTAGGGTGTTCTAGGGGACCATCAACATCATTAGGCTTTCCTCTACAGTATCAATTCCTCTAAAGTTAATGGGCGATACTACCACCTACATAATATTCCCATACATTACAATCATTGCTAGAATTACAAATTTGAGAAAAATCGGTTAAGCGGAAGTGCGATAGCTAAGTGGTTAGAGGCGCAGACTGCAAAGCTGAGGTATTGTGGTACTGGGTACGACTCCCGGTTTTAGCCATGTATTTATATGAATAGTATGCTGTAAAGTATGTTGGACTTAAAGCCCGGCTGAAGAAATAGTCTTCACTTTAGTACTTGCCTTGGATAGGTATATGTCTGCAATACTACCTGTATATGTGGTGTAATAGGATCCAAAGAAAGATGACAGGACCACTTTCTCGGACTGCATAAATACAATGACGGGAGATAGATATATAACAGAGTTCACTCGCCAGTCACAACGTATCATTTACCTCACCCTTTACCACTCTACCATATTCTCTACCATTTTAGTGTAAAATCCAGGGAATCAGGGTCACCTTTACATTATACAGTGTTCAGCCACATATAGTTTGTTCATTCAAACCATACCATTTCACTCCTTCATCATACCCATTATAGCAGTATATGTCTCGTTTAGGATAAAATTGTAAATATTTCATATTGAATGAAACGTTTTCATTTTATATACTATTGTTGCTTTAATTGGTAAGAGAAATTCATGTTAAGTATTTCACAACATATTTTTTCTCTACTGTTACTGCTAAACGGGCAGGAAATATTGCGAAAGTCTCTCAAGTTATCGTATTTGAATTTCCACCGAAATATCCAAGTTTTATGGTCCCCTGAATACTATAGGGTAAGAAGTGTAATGAAAATCGTTTGGAACCATTTTAGAGATACTCGCAAATAATATTCGGCAAATGATTCAATAAAATCGCACTTCGGGTCCCAAAAAACCGTAAAAAATGATTCTTCGGATTTTGTTCAACATTATTTTGTTCACCCAATTTGAAAGCTCAGTTTGAGATACACGAATGCCATACTTCCTCTTACAACCATTATGAAAAAGTAAAAATGGTCTATTGCAGAAATATTATGACATACTTTACCAAATTTATTCACCTTTTGTCTTTTTTGATGTACGAAAGGATCTATGCAATATAGAAGAAGATATAAACATATTAGATAAAGCGCATCATAAGCGTCTTTATGGATGAAATGTTATTGACAGTTGGTACGTGTTATGAGATAAGAGACTTTTCCTTCCCTCTGTTTTATATATAGATATATAATCGGGGCGCAACATAACAAGGACTCAAAACGACACACGGACAATATGTACATACATACGAAGAGATATATTCCATAGATCATCGCTATTGGTTGAAAATATAGTGCCAATGTATTCGTGAACATACTTCTCCCATCCCAATTTCAATCCTACCATCCCAGCCAAGCCACCAAACTAGTGAGTGATACATGGTTAGTATTATGTGAAATATGTGTGGTGTGTGTGTGTTTGGGCGGATGGCTTTGCGTATGCCGGGATAAACTAAATATTTATGTATAGCGTTGCTAAGATATCTGGTTGGAAAGAAAAACGAGCTGAAGATGAGACTTAGGGAAAAGAGAATCTTTGGTTTGTGGTGGATGGTGGGTGATGGTAGAGATGTAGTAAAGGTCGCGGAAGTTCACTGGAGCTTGACTTTCTCTATCTTTCTTACTCACGCTTCCTCTCTTTCTAGATAAACATTCATGCAAGAATAACTCTTCACTTCTTCCCATTGCTTCGTTCACAACAACAGCCTGTAACATACAAACAAAGTCTTAAGAAGGTTATTCCTCACGCATTGTGCGTGAGCATACCCACTGTCTGTACTCCACTTCTCCAAAAACATACCATCGATCCTAAAATTGTCATGAACTATCCAGAAGCTCATATATTCTTTAAATGTTTTACTACTTTATTTAAAATTATAAAAATTAAGTGCATAAACATGTATAACTGCAGAAAAAAAAATAAAAATAAACATTAGGCTGATTTCAGAACTGATATTTTGCCTAGTCTACTTATGTTATAGTATCTGAAGGTTACAACTTAAAATAATGGTAGGAGCACTTTATAAAAACATAAAGTGGGGCTGCTGAACTACGTTGAGTTGCTAAGCACATAGCTTGATAATCAGTCTCGATGACGTTCCTGAAAGCGATAGAAAATTTATTGATAATTACTAGCCAACCTATGTAGGATAGATAAAAATGGCAGAACAAAGTCCATATAAAATCGGCCACAAACACGCAACCTATGGATAAGGCGTAGTCAATTTGGTAATTGCTCTGTGTTTAACTCTCCCTTAAGAGGTCAGCCATATATGGTGATTAATTATTCCCAGAGAATCGATAATTATTGATTCTGATAGGAAAGTCAAATGTCTCGGTTCAATGCCCATACCCTCCAGGAAATCCTAAGTTGCCCTTGGGACAGTTCGACGGGCTCCGAACTACAGTCCGCGGACCACATATTCCCTTTCCACGAACTGCTTTCTAAACTTTCTCTTATAGAAATTAGTTCTTCTCCTCGTATACCTTTGAGACCTGCTGTAGGTCGCTCCACTCAAAGCGTAACTTTGGGTCTGTGATCCACGATAGTTTACAATTGTCCTTGAATGCAATTATGTCATTCCCTGAGTGTCAACTCCATGCAGTGCATGCATACCGTCTCCATGCATTTATGATCCCTTTTCTTTGGAAGGTCCATGATTAGATGTTTTACCCTGTGGTGACGGCGCGTAATCAGGAGCATATAATGCGGACAGCTTCGCAGCACATATGTTGGGGTTTCGGTCTCTCTGTTGCATCTGCGACAAAGGGGTCCAATTTTCTCTCCGGAACTATAGCGGAATTTCAAGGTACGCCTAGTAGGGGTGCGTAGTTTACAATGAGTTTCAATGCATTCGTCTATTCTGAACTCGAAAGAAGCTGCTTATCATATACAAATTTATTTCCCTTCGGGTTTTCTTTAAAATGACAATATAATAACAAAATTAATTTTCTTCGAAATGTTTAGGTTTTTTTTCATTTGAAACGTTTTTCTAGAAAAATTGAATTTTTGTGGGTTTCCCGAGGGGTGGGAGAGCAACCACAACCTTTCCTCTAAACCATTACACAACCTTTTCTGTTCCATTTTTGGTTCTGCCACCACCTATACTTAATATTTGTGGATAACAAATATATCAAAAGATTTGCTAGAATCCAAATTTGAAGATGATCGGGGTAAAACGGAAGTGAGATTTACAGAATAGATTTTTCGAGTTTTTTTAAAAAAAACTGTCAATTAGGAGGATTATAATTGTAATAAAAGAAATTCGTGTGAATTTTCACATTAGATGATTTAAACAACACAATCACAATACAAATAAACAAATTCTTTATGGTATCAGCAGTTTTTTTTTTTTTATATGCTTCTACAATTACTTAATTAATTAAGTAGGATTTAATTTTATTATTTATTTAGGATTATGTTTGTTTGTAAGATAAATTTGGTTAATTGGAAATTGAGTCAAGTAATTTCCTATCTTCATAAGACTTAAGTCAGTTTTATAATAATAATAATAATAATAAAAAAGTACTTTTATGGAAGTAGGTATCCAGGGACGCAATCCTTATGACAGAGAAGATTTTTTTGTTTTAATATTTATTAATATGTCTAAAATATTAATGTGCAAATATTACGCTGCTTGTCTATAATTCAAATTTGAAAAAAAAAAAAATAGATAAAAGACTTTTTAAGAAATGTGAAATCAACATTAAAAAAAAAAAATTGTAATAAAATATTCTCTTAGTTTCTTAAGTAGGCTATAAAATAATATGTGAATTTTTGTAAATATGAAATTTTGTATATTTTATTTATAACGGATTAGGATAATATATTTCAAGTTTCTCTTTATTACGGTAAAAGGAAGTATTGCGAATGCGTACAATTTTTGAAAATTGAATTTTCACCGGAAATACTTATTTCAAAAGTTCCTGCATTCTATGAAAAACTGTATTATCGAATTATACGTGTCTCTGTGTTTGTATATGACATAAATAACTCAAAAGCAAAATAAATAGAAGTGCGTGGGGAAGTGAATAGCTAAGTGTTTAGCGTACTGGACTCCGGCTTCGATTCAGCTGTACTACCCTTAGATTTTTTCTTCCTAGGAGCCTCTGCAGCTCACTGTCCGGAGATGGACGTGTTGTCTGGTTGATGCGCCTTAAATTAAAAAAAAAAAAAAAAATCTGGTGCGAAACACTCACACAACTTTTTCTTACTTCAGTTCTCAAAATTATAATTGCCAAATTTTATAGTTTGTGTACCACATTTAAGGAAATTCGTCGAAAACTCAAAAAACTATACAGTAAAAGCGCATTTTCGGTTTACTAATTTTCTTAAAACTCGGAATTTTGGCCGTCTATTTATTTCTAATTAATTTGTTTGGATGATAGAATTGTATAATCAACTACGACAGCACTTTAGAGAAAAACATAAACCCACTCCTCCCCCAAAAATACCCTTAAATGAATTTTCCCAGAGAAATGTTTCAGATAAATGTTGTAGATCATTGTATGTTTAGTTTATATAAGAAGTTTCAAGAAAATCGTCCTAGCCATTTTTGAGAAAATCGCGAAAAAGTGAAAAAAATCATTTAGTAAAGTGGTAAAGTGAACGCACTTCCGGTTATCCAATTTTTTTTTCAAACTCGAAATTTCAACGACGTATTCAATTCTAATTAACATTATTTAGATGACAGAATTGTCTAATAAAATGAAATAGCACTTTAAATGAAAACCTAACCCACCCCTCCCCCATAACTGCCCTTCAATGAATTTTCCCAGAGAAATGTTTCAAATAAAAGATGTAGCTCTTTGAATGTGTAGTTGATATTCCAAGTGTAAAGAAAATCGTCGGAGCCATTTTTGAGAAAAACACAAAAAAGTTAAAAAAAAAACTAGTAAAGTGGTACTTCCGGTTGAGGAATATTGATAGATAATGTGCTGTCAGATCCCATGGTGATACCTAAACGGAATATCAAGTTTCAACTATCTACAATTTTTCGTTTTTGAGCTGTGCTGTTAACTTACACACACATACACACACACATACATGCACAGACCATTTTGTAAAAACCACTTTTTTGGACTCAGGGGACCTCAAAACGGATATTTCCGGTGAAAACTGGATATCGAAAATTTCAGACGATTACAATACTTCCTCTTTACTAGGTAGGAGTAAGAGAAAGTAATAGAAGTGCGATTTTTAAATATTTTTAAATAAATTCTGGTGTGAAACACGTACACGACTTTCTCTGAATCCAATTAATAGAACAATTTAATTAACAAATTTTTTATAGATTTGCAGCGTTTACAATGTTTCGTTGGTCTGGCCATAAAAATAGATGGTACTTGTTATACTTCTGTACGTGAGCATATTTCTGTGGAGCACCATCTGTCAATAAAGCTTGTGCAGTTTAAATTTAAAGTTAAATCAATTTAGTGGGTTTAAACCCCAATCAAATCAACTTTTTCGTAAAAATGTTTGAAATTAATGTGATATGTTTTTATCTGTGAAGTTAGCCTACCAAGTTTAAAAAGAAACGCTGTAGCAGTTTACGAGATAATTCCAGCAAAATTAAAAAGAAAAAACTATTCTGTAAGAACGCACTTCCGGTTAACGGATTTTCTTCAAATTCGGATTTCTCTCAATGCTTTTAATGTGTATTAATATTTACTCTACGCCGATGATTTAATTATTTTTGGTGACTGTTATCGAGATATTCAACATAAATTGTCAATATTGAAGGAATTTTCTGATAAGTATGCGCTAAACGTGAATATCAGTAAAACTAAGATAGTTAAATTTTATAATGGAAGGCCCAAAACAACTCAAAAAATTTCTTATGGTGGTTTGGAACTGGAACAGGTTAAAGAATTTAATTATCTTGGCGTTTTCTTTTCCAGCTCTGGTTTATTTGCCAAAGCAGCTGGTCAGGCAAGCTCCAAGGCACATATGGCAGCTGGTAGTACATTGGCTCTTTGTTCTAGATCTAGATTATCATCATGGCAATCTAAAGTAAAGCTTAACGAAGCATTGGTCGCGAGTACCCTCTTGTATGGTGTACAGATCTGGGGACTTAGATATGCTGATGATATAGAAAAGGCATCCCTTTACTTCTACAGAGACATCTGCAGCTTGCAAAAAATACCCCAAATTATTTAAACGGTCTAGAAACTGGTCAGTTACATATTCGCTACGCAATATTGAAATTGACTTTGAACTGGCTAGTCCATATTCTAGAGATGGAAGGTAAGAGATACCCAAAAATATGTTTTAATAAACTCCTTGGTATTTTCTGATCCCCACACAAAATTTAACTGGGTATCTCAATTCAAAGAATTTCTATCTCCAATTGATTACACGGAAATAGTCTATAGCACTAACAGTCACTCTTTAAAGAAGAAAATCCCTACGATTTTAAAAACATTTAGTGAACAACTCCACAATCTGGACATTCAACGCTTGCCCAATTCTAATTTTAATACCTACTATAATAAACTTCTTAATTCTCTAAATAAAATACCTTTTTATTTAACCTACATTAGATTTTTCGCAGATAGAACATCTGGTAAATACAATGTCAGAATATCCAATAAAGCCTCTAGGTATAATCTTAATCCCACAATTAACTGTAAATTGTGTTCATTTATTGTTTTAGAAGACATTAAACATATATTAGTTGAATGCCCTTTTTACAGTCTCATAAGACAGCTCTTTCACTTAGATAGTGTATCAGAAAAATAGCCACAAATTTTACTGAACCTAATACAAGAAATCAAAACGCTCTTCAACTTTGTAGAAAAATTTTTATTTCTGAGAGAGTTTCTCATAGAACCGTAATTAAACTTACCCTAAGCTACTATCCGTTTAGTCACACTAAGTGTAATAAATATTGCAGGTATGATTAATGTTAATTATATTCTCTGTAATTTTTTTTTCCAATTAATTGTAAGTCTGTTTTCAAGAATGTTTGTATAATTTTGTATCCTAAAAGAACCATACTCATTTGTATGGGGTTAATCCCCAAGGGAAATAAATAAATTGAATTGAATTGAATGTGTATTAATATTATGTAAGTGGTAAAATCGTATAATATTGTACTGAAATGATACTTTAGAGGAAAGTATAATGCTCTCAGAACTCACCAAATAAATCAATTTTCCTGGGATAATGTTTCAAATAAAAGTGATAGATATTTATGTGTGTAGCTACTATACGAAGTTTATAGAATCGTGGGAGAAAATTACGAAAAACTGAAAGAAAAAATCAAAGAAACATTCAGTAAAATTGCAGTTCTGGTTGATGCATTTTACCTGAAATCTTCGTGTCTGATGCGGTGGTAGTATCCAAACAGAATACCAAATTTGAGCATTTTGCGATATTTCTTTTTTGAGATATGCTGTTAATACATACACACACACATGCCATTCGCCAGAAACATTTCTTTCGTATTCAGGAAACCACGAAACATGTTTTTCCGATGAAAACTAAATACGATTGCATTACTTCCTGCTACTAGTAAAAACTTGATGTCGAAATACTAGCTAAATTATTTCTATTATATTATTTTGTTAAAGGCAAATTGTAACAGTAACATTATTTTCTATAATTTATTTCATACATTGTATGTAGGTTCACAGCAGCGCTAATAAATATGTTATTCTGCTTTTCCATAAATTCAGGTTACAGTTGGTATTTCACATGGTTTATTTCAATATTGTTTTAGCCTAATTTATTTTGGGTATTGTTTTCATTTGATTGTATCCAGTTATTAGTATAAACTTAAATTTTCTCTCTTAATATTCCATGTAAAAATAATAATTAATTAATTGTTATCAATATTTTATTTATTTAAATATTTGTTTTGTAGAGAATGTTATTTTGTAGTTTGTTATTTAAAATAAATAGAATTGTTTTTGTAACAGAGATATTTTTGTGAGTATAATGGAGTTGATGATTAGAGAAATTAGGTTTGATTGAATGAACGAGATATGAAGACACTGTTATAATGTAGCTATATATTTACACTAACTGCACTGGACTTTATAATGAAACTGATAGAATAAAAAGGTGGGAGTAGAGATATGACACGATGCGATGTATGGTTGAATCTGAATGATATCCTCTAGATCAGGGATGAGCAACACGCGGCTCGCGGGCCGCTTGCGGCCCGTTAAACAAGTTTATGCGGCCCGCCAAGCATTTCTAAAATTGAATTTATTATCGACTTTCTCCCATCAATATATTGTTATAAAATTAATTATAATAAAATGGTAGTACATACTAAACCGAAACAATTTTTTGTGACTAGTTACTCACTTGTCCGCGACTTGTTCAAACATGCAATACGATCGCGCCGCGTCTGTGCTTGTTTGACGAGATACTCACTTGTCGGCGACTTGTTCAAACATGCAATACGAACGCGCCGCGTCTGTGCTTGTTTGTGCTTGCTTCTGTCACACAATCAGTCAGACTGGTAAGCTGTTAACTAGCAATTTTAGCAATTCTTGTGTTTCTTGAAAGGCGTGAGTGCAATATTATTGCCAAAAAAGTAATATTAGATTCTTCTTTACTTAGGGTGGTTATGAAATGAACCTTTTTTACAGCCAAAATTCTTATATTTATTTTTTCATTCAAATATTACAATGTTTTCTGTTCCCTTACGTTTCCGCACTCAACGTGCTGTCTTCAGAGGGATACTACAATACAGACAATTATTTTATTTATATTATAGTTTGTATCTGTTTTTATTAATTTTTTATTATTCATAATATAATAATATTCTTTTTTATTTGTCCAAAAACTACTAACCTTATGTTTTATATTTTGAATTTTTTCTTTTCTTTTTAAGGCTTCGTCAGTTATTGCTTTTTTTGAAACATTTTTTATACATTTTAGTTTAGTAACATTAATATGTGTTACATGTCTCTTTATTTTTATGAGAATAATGTGTCTCACTTTCCACATTTAGAAAAAGAAAACGTTACTACTTCTCAAAAATACGCACAATATATAGACATTTTAATCAACGAATTTCAATTACGATTCCAAATGTTCAAAGCTGAGAAGACAGCGGTTTTCATGAAAATGTTTTCCTCGCCATTTAATATCGATGTGGATAAAGTTCCCGAAGACTTTCAAATGGAAGTGCTTGACATGCAGAACAATACCGATTTAAAAAATGTATTATTCTTAGTAAACATCAAAATTTTATATAAATCTTATAAATTTTTATAAATCTTATGTGAGCCCTGAGAAATTTCCACTTCTGACGAAAAATGCAAAGCAAATGATGTCTCTGTTCGGAAGTACGTATGTTTGCGAACAATTATTTTCAACCATGAAATCAATCAAAAATGACCACCGAGCAAGACTGAGTGATGCACGATTAGAAAGCTGCGTACGTCATCAATTCCGGCTGATATTGATCAGCTTGTATCGAAAAAACAATGCCAAATTTCTCATTAAAAATTTCAAGTAAATTCGTTTTTCTGTTCTTTTCTTGTTTGTTTTTATTTTGCATTAAAATTTGTATATGGAATCTTTACTTTTTTTTAAACTTTATATTTTTTTATTCTAATGTTTATTACAAATAAAGTTTTGTAAATTATTAATAAGTGTTACTTTATGTGCGGCCCGCCAAAAAATTTTAAAATTTAAATTGGCCCGTTGATTGAAAAGGTTGCTCACCCCTGCTCTAGATAGATTCTCACTGGCTTATATACAGAGGTTCTCCCACTCTAGCCTGCCTAAGTCAGAGAGTAGTCTCTGTTAACCAGAGAGTGCCTCTCTTCGCTCTGCTGGATGCCATTCTGGATGCCGTTACAGTGAGAGATGGCTTCTTTTGTGGTCATCAACCGGTTTCGGGCGTTCGCCTATCATCACAATAATGTTTATTGTCAAACAGTGTGATAACATAGACTTGCACAGAGCAAATTCAGTTTATACACTATTGAAAGAGTATCTATTATAAAGACGGAAGTCTGAGCTAATTCAATCAAAATCTAGTTTCTCGCAACAACATAAAAAAAAAGGATTTGAACTAATTATTAATGCAAATAAACAAATAAATTATAGAAATTAGAAGCGTTATATATTTTATCAATTTTCTTTTATCCCACTGGTGTGTATGGTAAAGTAAAAAATGGCGGTGGATTTTGCATTTCCGCTTAATTCTCTTTTGCCTATTTTTTCCACAATGGAATGAAAATTCTGAATTTTTCTTTTATAGCTCACATTAACTAAATAAAACAGTAAATATTATGTTAGAAATTACTTGATTTTTTGCATTTTTATTATTAATAATTTTTATTGCACAATTTGATAATTTATAAAATACCTACGTAGGGAAAATTAGTAAAAAAAAATTCTAATCTTGATTTTCCATTGAAATAATTAGCTATAAATAAATAACCAATCACAATGTAGAAGTGAGTGAAGGTGTCAAATGTGAGCGTGTAATTTAGGTCAATCAGAAATTTAGAATTATTATGTTGACCCTGCCCACATTTGGCACCTTCACTTCGACACTGTGATAGGCTTATTATGAAAGAGTATCTATAGTCTCCCGGAGCTAATTATTTTTATGAATTTAGAATCTAGTTTAGAATATTTTTTACAAATTTTTCCCCCCGTAGGAATTTTATAAATTATCAAATTATGGTATACAATTTTTTTTATAAAAAACTGCAAAACACACACGCACACACAGAACATTCGCTATAAACTTTTTTTCGCAATTCAAAACTTGTATTTCCGGTGAAAAAATGAATTTCGAAAATTGAACACAATCGCCATACTTCCGCGACGAAAAGGAAGGAATAAGTGAAAGTAATATAATGTAATAATTTTTTCAAATGTAATTTAATCATGCTATTCACATTGTTATCTATGAAAATTACATGAGGCTGTAATGTAATAACTTGAAATGATTATGATTTCAATTTTCTAGTGGTAGAGATTAAAATAACAAGGTTGATCTTTTTAAACAGTAATAAAGTTATGATAAGATACCTAGGGAGCTGGATGGTGCCCCATATTCAGACTCCATCTTTATATATATTATATTAAAATATATATATATATATATATAGAAGGAGAGTTTTTTTTTTTTTTTTTTTTATCTAACCAAGAGAAGACAGAAAGTGGTTGACCTGAGGGAGTACTCTAGTTTTCATACTGTAGTCGAGGATGGTGTGTCCTTCCTAAGATAGCCCTAGAACAATCTTCCACTTCTACCGCTTCTTGAACCGCAATTTTTTTTTCTCTCTCTTTCTCTCGTCTACTTTTTCAGGATATTCTCCGGAAGGAAGTGAACAGAAAACAAACGACAACAAACAAGTAGCTAACTAAAAACAACAACCGTAACTTTGTTTATGTTAACTTACAATCTGCATACAAATTATTAAAAACTTGTTCCGTGCATATATATATATATATATGCATATATATATATATTTTTTTTAAATTAGAAACTTAACTTGTTTAGTCTTTGATACTCTTCTTATCGTTTTATTTTCTCTTACTGCTGTCAGAAGGAAGTTTTGCGATCGTGACGAATTTTTTGAATTTACGTTTTTACAGGAAATGCATGTTTTGAGGGGGAAAAAATGTGGTTTTCAGTAAATGGTCTGCGTATGTGTGTTTCTGTGAATATACGTGCGTGTGTGTATTGTGTATGAACAAAATATCTTAAAAACATAACAACGCAGAAAACTCAAGCTTGATATCCCCGTTTAAGTACCACCACCGCTTTTAACTCGAAGCTTTCGGTCGAAATTCAACAATCAAATGTGCGACATTACAGGTTTTTTTCATCTCAGTTTTTCTGAGTTTTTTGAAAACGCCTCCAAAGATGCTTTTATACTTTTTACATACATACAATTTATTTGAAACATTTCTCATATATCTTTCACTGCCCAAGCTGCTCAATCCCATTGCAGGTAATTCCATATTCCAACCTACAGTCACACACAAATACACCTACTTCAACACCTATTTTCCCGAATTCTTCGTAATAAACAACTCTCCTAGTCGTCTTAACAGATAATGGGCCTCGTGATATCCTCTCAAATGAAGAGAGTGAATGTTGATTTTATGTTGTTTTGGAGTGTTACCATTGACTAACTTTTCCACTCATAATTTATTTATTTTCTTACGAGATCACTGTAACTTAAAGCGCTATCGCGCTCTTTGTAGCATAAATAATGAATACAAAAAATTTGAATTTATTTACTAAAGGTTTATTTACTCTTAACAATCCCTATAGACTTGTCCTCTTCCTCCAAGAGAATTTGATAATGGGAAAATTGAGGGAATTTTCTCAGCTTTAAAATGGCCACACGAAACAGGAGGTCAGCAATCGCTTCCAGCGGCTTCAGCTCTTAGTAATGCCTTGTTTTTAATATCACAGGGAACGTTTCTTCCCTGAGCTCAAAGATTTTAAGCGAAGAAACCTAAAGATTTGTATATAAAAGTAAAAAAAAAAGTAAAGTAATGCTTATTTTTTTCAGTAGGGCTTAACGTCCAACTGTCAAATCAGGTGTCGTCTATAGGGACGGAAGCACATACTTTACTGTTAAAATTTTTTAAACGTATATAAATGTAGCAGTTACACTGGAGACCTTCCAGTTCATGTTCATAACTTACACACTAAATTCATCCGAGTATTCTCATCTCTTAAGGAAAACTCTCGCTCATATACTGGTGTAATCAACACTTGTACGTATTGAAAAATTAGACTGGAAAATCCCGCTATATTCCCCTTTGAGCTCTGATCTTACATCGTGGATGTTCTTTTTGTTTGCCTTCTCAAGGAAGTACGTATTTCAAGATAAAGAAATTCTTACTGTAGGCATAAAATGAATATATCAATAGAGAGATGGGACAAGTGTGTAAATGTATTTGAGAATTATGTGAAATATAGTTAAATTGTGAGATTAATTCTATATTCCACTTTGCAACTATGGACAACCTGACCTATTTACGTATTGTATAACCCTCAGAGATTATTGTAATAATTAGATTATTGTATTATTTTAACTTTTAGTTTCATTAAAAAAATTATTTGAATTTTTGTTTCAGGTAAGTGCTCTTGTCAAGTTATTAAATGAAGAAATATGTTATGAAATGAAGAAACCTGTTTCAAAGGTAATAAACTAATGAATTGTATAATACGTATTTAACTCTTAAGTGTTTTCCGTGCACAGTATTTGAAATTACATTTTCTTTAGCTTAATATCGACAAGTATATATACTTATATAAAGGAAAAACGTCACTGATTTGGAATGAAAAATCAACTGTCATGATTTCTAATATCGTTGCCTGCAAACATTGTTGTCGGGTGGAAAAATGGTATAGCTAAGACTGGCTGGCGTGAAAAACCTTCAACTGTTTTCCTTAGTATTCGTTTTTCCAGTTGAAGGTTATGCTGTATAGTCCACCTGGTGTTCCTGTCTCCCGTTTCTCTCTCCCTTTTCTTCTCAAACACACACTCCGTTCCTCTTTCATGCCACCGTGTACCATTGTGTTTTTCTAGGCTGTCTCATTTCTACATTTCTTGGCTGTCTTGCTTTTAGAAGAAAGTTTTCTAGGTGTGCGTGCAGCAGGAGTACCTGTAGTGAAAACAGAACCACCTCCGGCCCCCCCGCGGAGGCAGCAGTCACAGTCTTGGAAAGAAGTTTTGTGAAAACAGGCTTTGTTATTAAATCTACTACAGATACCTACTATATATATAGGTTTCCTTTCTTTTTCTTTTCCGTACCGACACTTGTTAAATTAGATACAAATTTGTTTGTTTTATCAAATTGTTTAATAAATCCAATTCTTTTAGGAAATGTTGCGCAAAAAGAATTTAATATAATTATATTGCAATGTTTGGTCATATATATATATATATATAATAGTTTATTTCCAGTGATACTAATTCTAATTGATAGATACTATTTACTGATACTCAACCGTTTGGTAAGAGTGAAGAAATTATCAAAGAGTATATCAAAATAGCACACTTTTATATAACAACCAACGTTTCGACATATTTATTATTTTTTTTCGGGGCTTTTGAGGAACCTTAAAAAAAAAAACAGCAATTTGGATTATAGCAAACCGTTGAGGATTAAGCAAACTTTGGTATGAAACAATGGAGGAATACTCCAGGAATATATCCAAGGAATGATCCAGGACATTCTAATCTAATTAAGAACTCGGGGCCTCCGTAGGGAAGTTCAGCACTTAAGTCACCAATGGGTCCTTTGTGCACCCCGTAAAACAACTGACATCAGCCCTGTTTCATTAAAAAACGCCAGGGCTGAGGCAAGTGAAATTTCTGATCCCGGATTCGGCACAAAAAATGACATGCACCAAAAATTTCAGGAATCGTCTGCGAGTATAGTGTTTACACTCTTCAGTAAGAAGGAGAAACACTGACTTATCCTTCTGGCCACATTTCCTTCAGAATGGCCATTCCTTCGGATCCCTCTTCACATTCATCATCATCATAAAACCTCCTAGACAGGGTGAAGTGGTAGCTTATAGAGCTTTCTCTAGTTTTCCTTTGCCTGAATCACAGCTTCCCTTTCTTAATCCCACTTTAACATTCGCTGTTGGAATGACTCTTTCATCCCATGTTCTCATGTGATTCTTGGCCTTTATATCTTTTGCTCTCTACTTTCGTCTATAGGCCACACAGGCGACACGGTTCGAAATCACTCTTGTCAAATCCCATACCACCTTAGTCCGCTCTCTCGAATTGTATCCATGGCCGGTCTTAATAGTCTTATTTCTATTCTATCCCTCTTCGTTTTTCCCTCTACCTTTTCTAGGCATTTCCTGGATCTTCCTTGCTATGCAAAATATGATTGTCGAAATGAAATGACAAAAAGCCCTGGTATATGTGTATAAAACACTTTACTATACAGTATCGAGCTTTCGACCTTGGAGCCAGGACATTCTCAAGATAAACAACTAGATTAAAACAACATAGCAGGTTACAGATTGATGATAGGTTACATTACATATACTTGAACATATATATATAGGTTCCATTGATATATTGTTTTGTCTCTCCTATCTATTTGGATGGGCAGTTTGAACAATTTATTTTGTAAATAGCATTAGAATTTAGATTTATAGGGATTTTGTCTTTTTGGAATCTAAAAAATCTTTTATTACTATTTGAATTAATAGGAAATGTTGATATTGTCATTATTTTTGAAATGTTATGTGTTCATCTTTCAGAATTCCACGAATGTAGGGTAGTGAATAGAAATTTCTACCGTTGTTTGGTTGATATAGTGTTGTCTTGTTTGTAAATCTAGTTGTGTTACCTTGAGAATGACCTGGCTCTAAGGTCGAAAGCTCAGTACTGTATAGTTAAGTGTATTATACATATATACCACGAATTTTTGTCGTTTAATTTCAACATTCATATTTTGTATAAGTTTTTAAGTGCAATAAACAACACAAAGTTATAGTGTTCTTTCCTGTGGTTCTATTTTAATGTCCAGGATTCCGAGTTATTTAAATAAGAGTAGGGATGAAAGCGACCTATATAAACCATTTACTTCTTTTTTTATAATCTCTCGCCGGTTTAAAAAATCCTAACTTCTAACGGCGTTAAATAACTTACTCGCTGCGTCTATACTTTCATTTTCTATGTAACCATATTCATTAAGAGTGCTCCCAAGTATTTAAAAGTGTTGACTTGTTCTATCATTTCGCCATTTATTCTTATCACTCTCATCATTTTAGGTGGCTCTTTTCCTATTCTCATCACTTTGGTTTTATCTGTGAGACGCGAACAACTCCCCACACCTCCCATATTCAAAGAAATTCATTCATTTATTAAAGTTGGATAAGGTATGAAAAGGAGAAGAAAGAAATGGTATTAGGCAAAGAGGGTTAAAGACGAAAATAATAATATTTTCAGGTTCAGAAGAAAAAGAAATAGCCATGTACTATTAGAAGAAAATAGAAAACGGAGGATAGAAAAGAGAAACCATGAATGGAACAATGAGACTCTATAAAGAGTTGTGGAATATTTCTAAGGAGAGTTATTGGTCAAAGGAAAATAGGCTTCGCTTATAATAGAACATCTTGGTGGGCACAAGATCTCTTGCCGCTTATTAAAGAAAAGAGAACACAATGGAAAGAATAGCCTAAATGTAAAACACAAGAGAAATACGGTTTATATAAGAACCAAAGGAAAGAAGTCAAAGACAAAAACAATAATGGAAAACATGAGCAGATTTCAACCACAAATTAGAAACAAACTGCCACAGAAACTAAAAGCTATTTTACAGGGTACTTAGGAAGAGAGAGATACAGCCAGCGCCAAATTTCATTAATGACAAACTAGGAAGTATTCTTGAATAAAGTGATAAGATGATGGAAATATGGAGAGAATATTTTAAACAATTGTCTATAGAATCCGAACGGGAAATTGAAAAAAAGTTTAATTATCAATTAAATTCTGAAATAAATTCAGTTAGTATTTATAAAAGCTATACAGCTTCCTTTATGTTTAGATCTTGCTAATAAATTAGAAATATTTTATGATTAGCAATGTAATTAATTACTTATTACATTCGAAAATATTAATACTACTAATAATAATACTAATAATAATAAAATAACCGTCATCTATTCATAAAATTCTCTTTATCATCAATAATGAATCTTTTTTATTAAGGCTTATAAAATGTCTACCGGGTTTAAAGTTTTTTTTCTTTTGTTTTTTATTAATATAATATTCGATAATTAACCAAGAGAAAATTCCACTTCTATTAATTCATTTTAAATTATAAAAAAAAAACTTTTTAAAGATACAATGAAGACGATGGAAGAAGAATACTTAGTTTTTAGACAAAGGTTTTTGTCAGATGAGGAGAGAGGTCGGTCGGGTGTTATCCTCGCCCAGCTGAAAACTTTTTGAAACTTCCGCCCATTCTTAGACAGTTTACCCCACCGCCGATACTTTAAATCTACTGTACAAAGTTGATGACAATCACTAAAAGTTCTGCTTAGAGGTTAAAAGAATGATCTTTGCTAATTTTTACTTTTTTTATTTTTTTAATCAAGATATTATCACCTTTTAATTTATCTATCATCTCTGCCATCAATTTTTGATATAATAAAATTAATTTACTCATTTTCCTTTTCTCTTATCCACTTTTTTATTTCATTTATTACGATAGGAAACTTGTTTTTCTCTTGATGACGTCAAGACATTCAACTAATTATGCTATTTTTGGTACAATCAGATTTATCAGATATACAAAATCCTAAAATTGTTTAATCAGTAATTCAAGTTTGCATAATGTAATGGATGTTTGAAGGAGAGAGAATGAATTTAGGAATGATGAAGAAGAAATGAAATAGTAAGATATACTGAACACTCATACAATGAATACGAAATCAAACTGCAATAACCACAATATTTATATATTCATTACAATAATTTCCCTTTATTTCTGTATTCATTTGATTTCATAGCGTAACTCTTTCATGGAAAATAATTAGAGAACTTTCTGACAGCGCTTTAATTATTAATTCTTTATTGGCCCAAGAAAGTGACCTTACGGTCTGAATACCTAGGCCTGTAAACTTGGCCCAAAAGTTAATAATTAAATTTTATCGAGACTTTTTTTCTTTCAGTAATTCTAAACAGGTTTTTTAAAGCAATGTCTTTTAAAGTGAATTGAAAAAGTTGAACGTTAGACGCAACAGTTCATAAAAGAGGCCAAGGCCTGCCTGGCGGCAATTTTTACTAGGGATCTGATAAGAGACCACGGTTCCCTTTACTAGTTTTTGCTTCTAGCCTAAATTAGACCTGGATAGAGTCGCTGCATCTTCATATAATCCTCAATATAAAAACTTAATTACTAACAGACAGTACAATTTGTATTTATCATTTAACCTCTTTTTTCAATTTATTCGTGTAATAAGCCAACTGAGAGTACCTTCCTCAGAGAAAGCAATCATTTACTACAAAGGCAGCAGGTATACCATAAACCTAAAAGAATATTGTAAATTCTGCACCAAAGTTAAAGATAGTTTGCACCACATCTTCTTCGTATGTCCTGACTATGAAAACTTTAGAATACAATTTTTATTGGATCTTGATACGAAAAGTATGGATCATTGTTTATGTTTTGAAAATGAAAACCAAGTAACAAACGTATATTATTTCTTTATGAACGTACTGAAAACTAGATCCTTGAAATTATCTCAGGTTTAATACTTACTATTTAATTAAGCAATGTAAACAGCTGTTGTGATAAATGAAGCTGACTGTATTAATTTTGTAGTTCTCGCCTTCCAACTATAGAAGTACTAAGTGTCTATTTTTATTACTTTTTATTTGTGTATCTAAATTTATTCTTTTGTCATTTTATTTCTGTTAATTAGGAATTTATAAAAATGTACCAAACTCTATCTGTATGTACTACATTGTATTCAACAGGTAAATAAATAAATAAATACATCAATGAAAATGTTCTCGACCAGTCAATGTTGCAATATGTCTATAGATTTTCGGGTATTGGTCAATGAAAAAATTTTTTAGTTAAAGGTAAACGTTTCGATAATATTTCATAATCTTCCTCAGTACCTGTATACAACAACAAAATCAACAAAAAATAAATATAAAAAAATTTTTTTACATGAAAATAAAAACTGAAAAATAGAAATACTAAGTAAATATTGCTGATTGTAATAGGAATAATGATAATACGGATTCTCAATTCCCTTATATCTATAGGTCATTAACATATGTTAATGGTTTATCAGAAAAAATCAGCAATATTTTCAAAAACACCAATATAAAATGGGCCCACAAGTGTAAAAACACCATATACAAGAAAATATATTCAAAACTTAAAAGTAAAATACCAATTAACAAACGCAGCAATTTGATTTATATGGTTAAGTGTAAGGATTGTGATGGAAAGTATATTGGGGAAACATCGCAATATTTAGAAAAACGGACATATCAGCATAAATATGATATAACCAACAAAAAAGAAAATACAGCATAATCCCAACATGTTTTAGAAAAGAACCATGTTTTTGACTTCGCTGACGTAGGGATCTTGGATTTTGAAGTTGGGCACAAAAAAAGGCTTTTTAAAGAAATGGTATACATTGCTCGAGAGGAAAAATCTTGTAACAAAAAAACAGATGTAGCAGGATTAAATATAGCTTACTACAATTTAATAAACCAAACATAATGTTTTGTTACTGTAGCATCTGGTGGCCAGTTCAGGAAGCACATGCCACAGAAAACCTTTATTGTTACCTACCCTAGATAGAATTATATTGTCATTCTACTAATTGTCATCGCACTAACTTTTGTGCAATATTTTTAGTCAGCAGAGTTTGATTTTTTTAGTTCTTTTATAATTTTAATTTTTTAATAGATTACTTAATATTAAAATAATAGAATATAATTTATATAATTATAAAAATGCAATAATAACATTTGATGAAAACATCTTAGTTTTGGAAGGTTATCGTAACACACTTAGTATTTCTATTTTTCAGTTTTTATTTTCATGTAAAAATTTTTTTTTTATATATTTATTGTTGATTTTGTTGTTGTATACAGGTACTGAGGAAGATTATGAAATATAATCTTCAAACGTTTACCTTTAACTAAACAATTTTTTCATAGACCAATACCCGAAAATCTATAGACATATTTAAATAAATACATAAATAAATAAATAAAATTTTGTTTTTGCTTCTAGCCTATCCTACCATATTCTGTACTTACTCTTACCACCCATTCTTTTTTATCTTACTCCTATCAAGAGAAAGTATTGCGGTGGTTGGTTTCGCAGAGCTGGAAAGCATCAGAGATATTTTCGTGATAGCCACAAAATGAAGCAGGCTGTCTCGGAAAATGTCTCTGATAAGAAAGTATTACGATCGTGTCACATTTTCGAAATTGAATTTTCACCGAAAATGCGTATTTCGAGTCTCCTGAGAATGAAAAAATGTTTTTAGCGATGGTCTGTATGTGTGTGTGTAAAATCCGTCAGCCGGAAGTGCTACATTACTGAATGGTATTTTTTTCTGTTCTTAACGATTTTCCCCCGGAAAGCGATTTTCATTAAATTTTGCATACAATATACATACAAAAATATACCTATATCTTTTAGTTGTAACATTTATCAGTTTTGTAAAATTACATAGTTTGTTGGGACTTGTGGGGTAACAGTGGTACAAATCACCACATAATACTTCTGGAATAATTTTTACAAGTTTATCCTAATTGTGCTATTGAGGAAAGATCATATTGAGGTAATTTTCTCCAGACCCATAGGAATTAATGTTTCGATAATATGAATTATATCGATTATTTATGACAAAATCAACCTCCATGGAAAGCAAATGATTCTTAATGTGACAAGTAAAGTATACTACTATTGTTTTTTACTTTCTCTCACTCCTAGCAGAGGAACTACTGTAATCGTGCCAAATTTTCGATATCGAGTTTTCATCGGATATATCCGTTTTGAGGTTTCTGAAACGTGGTTTTCAGATATGGTGTGTGTGTGTGTGTGTGTGTGTGTGTGTATGTACGAACAGCATACCTCAAAAATGAAGAAAGCTCAAACCTGATAATCCATTTAGGTATCACCATGGGATCCGACAGTAGGTCATCTGTCAAAATTCCTCAACCGGAAGTACCACTTTACTGAATTTTTTTTTTTTCACTTTTTTGCAATTTTCTCAAAATTGGCTCCAACGATTTTCTTCAAACTTGATATATCAACTACTCATACAGAATCCACAACTTTTATTTGAAACATTTCTCTGGGAAAAGTCGTTTAAGAGGGCTTTTAGGGGGAGGGGTTTGGTTATGTTTTTCTCTTAAGCGCTATCATAGTTGATTATACAATTCTATAATCCAAACACAATTAATTAGAAATAAATAGATGGCCAAAATTTCGAGTTTCAAGAAAAATTAGTAAACCGGAAGTGCGCTTTTACTGAACAGTTTTTTCAGTTTTCAAAGAATTTCGACGAACTTCGACGAATTTCATTAAATTTGGTACACTAACTATAAAATTTGTCAATTTCAATTTTGAAAACTGAGTACGAGAAAGTTGTGTGAGTGTTTCACACCAGATTTTTTTTTTTTTTTTGCAAAAGTGAGGGATCTTGTTTGAGCCAGATATCTTAGGCACTAATCAAACAAAAATAGGATTTTAATTCAGAAATTTAATTAAATGGTATTGACGAAAAAGTAATTAATCCATAGTGTCTAAGATAAACATATTCTAGGAATGCAGACATCACACATTAATAATAATTTTTCTCTACCATTTTAACTTTCTTTAAAAAAACATTAAATTTCATTCAATGATAATTAAAAATTAATTATGTGAAATAAATTAATAAGTTTTTTAATCAAAAAAAGAAAGAAAGTTGTTAGCTGTAAAGTTGAACTTATACATTTTTTTGATAAATGTTTTAAATTATGAATAAACTTCTGCATTTTGTCAAGTGTCTTTTAAACAACTAATTGAACAAGAGAGAAAGAATAATAATCATAAAAAAATAAAATGGCACCAGTTAAAAATTGTCAGTGGAAGTAGGGAATTCTATTTCAAGTTAGGTTGATTATTTATTCTTTAATTTTCTGACATTTAGAATTTATGTTGCTGGATAATTATCTTATTTCTACATAGTATCTTTTTGGCTGCTTTATTTCTAAGAAAAATTATAGACACATTTCTATTTAATACTTTAATAACTGCAGTAACTACGATCTTCTTTTTTTTAAAGTTGTCTAATCATATCTATGGTTAAAGCTAGACGCTTTTTTTTACAATTATAATTGTTAACCCAGTTTTGTTTTGTTTTAATGAATTCTCTAGTTTTGTAATAATATCATTATTTCTTCCTTAAACTTTTGGACGTACAGAAATATAACTAAAAATTTAGTTTGCTAAGCTTGACAATTTTTACTTTCCTATCACTTCTGGACGGAATATATCAAACGTAACAAAATATAGTAGAAAGACTTGTTGTGAGACCTGGAAATTGTAAATTCTCGGAAGCGGAAGAGTCTTCTAGATGACATCATGTGTTCCAGGTAATACAACAAGGAACGAAAAAAGAGTTGTTGGTCGAGACGCATGTCCAGGATGAAAAGTATATCAATATTTGCTTTTCCAAATCAATGTGATAGGATTGTTCTGGGCTGCGGGTTATAAAACAATGATTGCCATAATGATCGCCATTAGTTGATTGATGTATGAAGAAGAAGAAGAAGACTAATCAGAAGGCCTCAAAACATGTAGATACTCCGATTCGTAAGTTTTAAACGATCTCTTTTGGAAATTAATAAATTCATGATTTACTTACTTACTTACTTACTCACTTCTAAGCGCTACGGTTCTTGAAGGATTTGAGCCTCCTCAATTATCATGTGCCATTGGCCGCGCGCCAACGTAGTGGTACTCAACCTTCTTTTCCGCAAATCTTCCTCCAGCTAATCCAGCCATCTATGAAGGAGTCTGCCTCATTTTCTTTTTCCTCCTGGCTTACCGTAAACATCTGCATGGCAAACCATGCAGGATCCATCCTCTTCAGATGTCTTAGCTATATTAATTCTTTCATTTGTTAATGCAGGACACCAAATCTGGTTCTCCGTATAAGATGTGGATTTCCTCATTTATTTTTCTTATGCTCCACATATTTTCTTCTCAAAACCTTCCATATCCATAAGTTTAAGATCCGTCCATCTTTCACTTATAGAAGACAAATTTGAGGAAGTGTCTTGAAAGAAGTGTCTCCTTTTCGAGGAAGTGTCTTGAAACATATTATTTTTTGAAACAGCAAAACTGTGCCGCTCACACCAGAGCCGAAATTATTGCTATTTTAGCAATCAGAAACAGGATTAATCTGGTATATAAATAGTTCAGAGAACAGATCGGCACGATATTGGTCTAAGGCTCAATCTGCCTGAATATGAAGAAAATGAAAGCGAAGGAAGAGTTTCCAAATCAGGTTCCATTGAAATATCGATCGTATCAGTGGGATTTATGGATGAAATATCGATCATACATATAGGATATACAAAACGCTGAATGTTCTTGAATTGATGGCATCAGTGTTAATAATTTGGAAGTTGGTAACTTTTAAACTTAAGAATCTACAAACTAACAGAACTTATTCTAAATTACAAAAAATGCTAATGAAATTATTTTCTAAAACAAAGTTTAGTCTAAATAAAATCAAACAACTATTAAAAAGAAAACCAAAAAATAAAAACAGGTATTTAAAAGAATGCTAACATCATTAAAATACCAAATAAAGAATTCTAAGTGTACAGAAGCTACTATTGCAGTGGTAATACCCCTTCTGCCTTATTTCGTCCACATCATCCAGTGTTACTACTGAATGAAAAACAAACATTTGTACACAGTTACTACTAGCTCTCCTATTGTACAAAAGCTAAAACAACTAAAGTTACTATAAAAAAGGCTGCTGACAAAGCTTTAGTGGAAAAACCATTTTCCTACCGTGAAAAAAAAACTGTGCGATGCAGTTAAGGTTTTTTGCCATCCA
The DNA here is from genome assembly GCA_011037195.1 of Triatoma infestans. NCBI lineage: Eukaryota > Metazoa > Arthropoda > Insecta > Hemiptera > Reduviidae > Triatoma > Triatoma infestans. Next base: position 95,213 of record JAAEAF010002525.1, on the reverse strand, counting down.
CTTTTCCCCTGGCAGTTACATAAAGGAATGGATTTGTTTGCAAGGAATTAACTCTATTTTTATTTTCGTATTTTATCAGATTTAGTAATCGTCCTTGCCGTATATATTTGTTAAGGGCCAAAATAATAATAATATGGGTGAAACATTCAAATAACTTTCTCTTACAGGTGATTTAAGTTTTCCGGGATTTTCCCAATTAGGCTATAACTATTTTCTTTAAATTTCAAAACCATTAATTACACACCACAGGCCTATCCTTTTTATCTGAAAACAAAATTTTCCAGACTAAAATTATTTTATTGGAAAATTCTGGAAAAGCTGTAATAATGTTAAGGATCATTTTATCTAAAGTACAACTTCACATTAGGTTCCTTGAGTTTTTCTGAAAATGGCTTCAATGATTTTTATTTAAACTTGGAATGCCAACTGTATGTAGTGGACAGTTTTGGATGTTTGGTTGGTAAAGAAATAACGTAGATTTAGTAGCTGTTTGCATTGCAAATAATAAACACTGCAAGGACTTTACACATTTTAGTGAATAAGAATATGGTAGCGTGAGAAGAGAATGACAGACTGACTGGCAGAGTGACTGCGTGAGAACGAAATACGGTAACGTTGACGGTTGACGGTGACGCCATGAGAGAGGGAGTGAGAGAGAATCAGGCACCCTTTTTAGTATACTACTCTATTTAACTTTTTCTTCCAGTATACCCAGATGCACTACTTAGTTTGTCCTCACTCTACGAGCTTTAGCTAATTTTAGGGGGGGGGGGGCTCGCGCATAACCCACCCATCTAGAAGCCCGTATAGAGTAACCTGAATGGTTCTCCTAACGCTGAACGTGACGCCCCAAAACAATGGAAATGAACTTAACATCTAAGGTAATCCTAACCTACAGCTCCCCTCTCCCCTCCCTCAGTACTCGATATTCCTGGGAGGGACAAGAATCCTAACCTATCCTTAAAAGCTAGAGAGATATGCAGCGGACTTGTGGTGGGGAGTGATTAGGTCTATTACATCATTATGTATTGTTTTTGGACATAAAACTTTTGGCAAAAAAATTTAGCCGTTAGGAAGACGTTCTGGGGATCGAGGAAAGGCTTAAACTTCTTGCACTTTTTCTGAATTCTAGGAATGAAACTCGAAGCAGTTCTCTACTTTTTCAGTAATATACCTACTAACTGAAAATGAAATGACTAAATAGATGTAATAAATAATTTTCTGTAGATCGAAGCAATGATTTCTATATTCCCAGATGTGTAAAATATCAATTACATTACACTATAATATGATTTGCAAATTGTAATTTGTTTTTCCTTTCTCTATTTCTTTCCTTTTTTTTTTTTTTTTTTTTAGACATTAATCCTTTTTTCACCTTCTTGTTCGTCTTTTCCTAAACTCCATCTTGGGCTGAAACAGAGTAGACTAGCACGCTATTGTCATAACATTAGATACAATACAATCATAATTCGTTTGTTCAGTCACAAGTAGAAGAAATTGCCACGGTTCTGTTGCATGTGAGATGAGATAGTTCACGAAATGTTTTTTTATTTAATTTTAGATTAAATGTCAGATGATACCTACGTACAACTAACAGGAAGGAGTATCGTGTTATTTGTATGTTAAAATTCATTCACTGTCATTCTACAAGTTCCTTCCATATATTTTCTATTATTTATATTTTTCAGTTTTTTCTTTTCTTTTTTTCTTACTCTTCCTCCCTAGTAAGAGGAAACATTGTAATTGTGTCAAATTTTCGATATCGAGTTTTCACCGGAAATAATCGTTTTGAGGTCCCATGAGTTGAAAAAAGTAATTTTTAGGAAATGGTCACTCTGTGTGTGTGTGTATGTGAACTGCATAGTTCAAAAACGAAAAATTGTAGAAAGTTCAAATTTGATAACCCATTTAGGTATCACCATGGGATCCAAACAGTACGGGGTCATCTGACAAAATACCTCAACTGGTGGAAGTACCACTTTACTGAATGTTTTTTTTCACTTTCTAGCAATTTTCTCAAAAATGGATCCCACGATTTTCTTCAAAATTAGTATATGAACTGCACATACAAAAATCTACAACTTTTATTTGAAACATTTCTTTGGAAAAAATTCATTTAAGGGCACTTCTCGGGGAGGGGAAGGTTAGTTTTTCCTCTAAAATATTATTTCACTTTATTATGAATTCTGTCATCTAAATAACATTAAATAGAATAAAATACTTACTTACTTATTCGTAATCCTCTTCTACCTCACAGTGTAGAGGATCTGCAAAAGAGACGCCACCTTTCTCTATCGGAGGTTATTCTCCTTCCACGCGGCCTTTTCCCGATGCACCTATGCTCAAATGCTCTTTTTGGGTGTCTTTCTCTGTCCATTTTAGACAGGTGTCCGAACCATCTCAACTGCGATTTTTTGACATGTATATTAAGGGATCGCATTCCAAATTGCTCCTATAGTGCAAGGGTTTCTTGATCCCTCCTTGTTATACCCTCCGTTCGCCTAAGTTACCTCTTTTCAGAGGCCTGCGTACGACTTAAACTCTTTTTGGTGAGGGACCAAGATTCACATCCATATGCCAAAACGGAGTATATTCGTATATTGTTCGGTAATCCGGCAGTTTAGTCTTTTTAGACACTTCTTTTTTGGCCAAAAAGTTTTTATTGATTGCTTGGAACAGTCTCCCGAAAGCTGCAAATCTTGAGTTTTACTCATCCTTAATTCTTTCGTCAGAACTCATTATGGCACCTAGGTACTTGTATATGTTAACCTGTTCCAGCTGACTATTTTTAACATTTATACGGTGTTATACTTGTGTTTTCTTTAAAATGGCTCCAACGATTTTCTTTAAACTAGGAAATGTGAACTACACATATAAAGAGCTACCACATTTATTTGAAACATTTCTCGTGGTAAAATCATTTAAGGAGGCTTTAAGGGGAGGGGTGGGGTTATGTTTTTCTCTAAAGTGCTATCATAGTTGATTATACAATTCTACTATCCAAACAAAATTAATTAGAAATAAATAGGTGGCCAAAATACCGAGTTTCAAGGAAAATTAGTAAACCGGAAGTGCGCTTTTAGTGAATAGTTTTTCAGTTTTCGACTAATTTCATTAAATATAGTGTACACTAACTATAAAATTTGTCAATTATAGTTTTGAAAACTGGAGTAAGAGAAAGTTGTGTGAGTGTTTCACTCCTAAATAAGAGGAAGTATTCCGATCGTGCCAGATTTCCAAAATTGAATTTTCACCGGAAATACATGTTTCGCGGTCCCTTGAATACGAAAAAAATGGTTTTTTAGCGGGTGGTCTGAATATGAGTGTGTGTTTTTTAACTGAATAACTCAAAAATGAAAAGTTGCAGTAAAGCTCAAACTTGGCATTCCATTTAGGTATTACCACCATTACTTCATATACTACCTACACACATAAACACGTGTCACTATTGTTTGAAGCATTTTCACCGGAAAAATTGATTTTTTGGGGAACAGTAGCATTATACTTTGCTCTAAAATAGCATTTCAGTAGATGGTTCTTACCATCTACAAAATAGTAATACATACTGGGAAGCATTGATAGAATTCCAAATTTTGAGAAAAATCGCTAAGCCGGAAGTGCGGCTTTATAATATAGGTTTTTGAGTTTTTGGATTTTTCTACGATAGAACGATATAAACGACTGAAACGATTTCCTATAAATTTGGTATGTTAATATAAATTACAAATATATAAACGTATTACTTTTATGTGAAATATTTTTCCAAAAAAAAAAATTTTGGATAGCTTTGAGGAATTTATAGCGTTAATTTCAAATTATATATTGTTATTCGGTGTTTTTCGAGCGCTCTACTAGGTAATAATACAATCATCACTTCTACACTTGCCAGGATAGTATAGGCTGGTGCTTATTCCCCGACACCTCTATATTTTATGCTAGGACAAACACGTAAAATTTGTCATTTTACGTATAATTATATCTAAAGGAGTAAGAGAAAGTTGTGTGAGTGTTTCACACCAGATTTTTCTAAATTTTTGTTTTTCCCTTCTTTTAACTGAGCTTTCTAATAAATTAAAAACAAAACAAAACAAAAAAAAGAAAAGATAAAACACAATCTGTTTTGTTAATTTTCAATAGAACTTCAGCAGCTGAAACTGGGCGTTAGATTTTCCTTTTTTCTTTTATTTTTTACTTCATCCCATCTTCTCTCTTTCTCTTGCTCCTGTAACAGTGTAGCCGCAGGCATTCTGATTTCAAAGGGAAATTCTAGTACCATTAACGTCTGCTCTGATTCCCAGGGTTACTCCGTCTCTCTTTCTCACACTCTCTCTCTCGCTGTGCATGTGTTTTTCTGTGTGTGTGTGCTTCCATTTGTAAACGATGTTACTAACTCATTCTAACACATTCACAGAAACCGAATCTTATATACAACCCGTTCAGTTAGCATATTGTCAGTGTTTATTTTATAAGGTAAAATACATGCATATATATATACGCACACGCACGCACACACACACACACATAGAAAACATCTCCATCTAATGTTACAATTCCCACCCCCAATGGTAGCATTACTCATAGCTATTGCTACCCACTAGAACTACTGTTGAAGAGATCTACCTGTGTTTCCCAGGTGAAGGCGCCGTATACCTTTCCACTCCGTTCCTGTTCTCCAGACAGGCGCTATACATTTTGCTGAGAGAAAGATCTCTTCTTCCTTTATCCATCAACATTTCTCTTTGTATACAAAGTACTGTCATCATCATCATCAACAACAAATACATGTTATATCTCTTTATAGTATGTATTTAGCTCTCTACATATATATGTGCAACACTTTACGCACATACACACATATATATATTTATACTGGCACACACACACACACACACACACACACAGACACACACATATACATTATATATGGTTTTAACAAAGTTTACAGGTAAACTATTCTCCAGGTGACAGATGAAATATTCAACAACCTTTTGGAGTAATAGCTTTTAATGGAGACCTACCCCTTTGATATTATTATCAGAACGATGTCTTCCTTATACTGATTCTCTCTTTTTCTCTCACTCATTCTCTCTTCCACGAAACTTATCTGGTATTCATGAAAATCATACGGCAAACTTTCTTTCATTAAAGCAATTATATGATAATTGTAATAAATTCTATGTTTAAAAAAAATCTTCACAAAACAAAATGCTAATTTTTAATTATTATAAATTATTGTATTATTGTATAAATCATGGCGGGATATTGATGATAATTTTTGTCATCAGATCAAGGGCGCATAGAAAGAGTTCCATGGTTGGCCACCCACTGCGATGGAAGTAACATTTTATAGTTTTGATATTTTGAAGAGGGTTATTTTTTTAACCTTTAGATATTTTTTTCTTTTCGTTTTGTTTATGGAAGAACAGTGTTCAGTGCGTGGTTGCATGGTGGCATGGATGGTGATGGTTAGCCACTTATAGGGCGGTGTTTCAAGCACATAAAGAGCCGAGCAAGAGAGAGTGAAACAGAAAGATTATGTACAAGTACTGTGCTGCGAGTGATGGTCGAATTTTTTGGAAGCAAGCAAAGGGCATGATGAAATGATAGCTATATATATATATATATATACTCTCGTGTAAGAGTGAGTTTACTGAGTTTTTTTTGTGTGTGGGTGAGTGACACTGAAGTACACTCTCAAAAACACCTCTCACTAACATCATAGTACTCTCTCGTTCGTTCCTCCATTCTTAACACTGCCCTTTTTTCCTCTACTAAACCGTTTTTTTTTTTCCTTTTTTATTTTGCCGATCTATCTAAAAGGGAAATGACCCCCAGGGAACCTTGCATTTCCCCCATACCCCGCTCACCATAATGGTCCTCGACACGCTGATGCTCTCCTGTGAGCAATGTTTACCGTTTACTTTACTCTCCACATCCACACAAACATTGGTACCAACAAAATGTTATGTGTGAGATATTTCTTTCACACTCTTTGCTCTAAACTCTTATTTAGAAACACATTTACATTCTATACAGTTTTTAGGGTTCATTCTTCAAATAAAAATTACTATATAAAAAAAAAAATAATGAAATAATGAAATCAAAGAAAAGAAAATACAGTTTTCATTTTTCCTTTTATTAAATATTTTAAGTTTCTCTTACTGTCTTGGTAAGAGAAAGTATTGCGATCTTATCAAATTTTCGAAGCCGGAAATTGCATGGTTTCCTAAATAATAATCAAACGAATGTGCCGTATTGTGTGTTTGTGAAAAAAATATCTCAAAAAAGAAAATTTTCGGATGGTTTGACCACCTTTAAATCTGCCACGAAGATTTTCATGAAAATCCATCAACCGGAAGTGGGACTTTACATAAGAGTTGTAGTGTTATATTTATTATTTTTATTTATTTTTTTTTGGTATTTTCTCAAAAACGCCCTTTTTCCTTTAAACTTAGTATGCTAACTGCACAGATAATAAAAACTAATCACTTTTTTATAAAAGATTTTTCCAAAAACAATTGATTTTAAGATAGTTGTGCGGAATTTGTGTGGCGTTAAATTTCAAATGTTTGATGCGCAGTTGGTTCAGTCTCTTTAGTACGCACTAATGGGCCGCAATGTAATGGCTTCAATTCCATTAAAAGAAAGTTGTGTGCGTGTGTTTTTCAGATTTTCTTATTATTAAGAGAATATTTTATTCAAATAACAATAAAAATGTCTGATTTTTTTTCGTGACAATTTACAAATTAAACTCGCCTATTCCCATCGACTTTGCTTGCTGCTAGTCGACAATCTTTTATACTGTCTGTCAAGACATCATCTTTGATGGTGGATGGATACTAAAAAAAAAAAAGGTCACTGGTCACAAAATGAACCAAATTATGATCAGAATCAAAAAATTGCTGATATTTTTCCAACATTGTGAATCTAAACCACTTTCGTATATAAAGTAATTATTTATATAACGCCTATAATCACCAGTTGATAATTTAATTAAATTCTATGTAATTCAATTTAAATTTATATTTAATTAAGATATTTAACGTGTAATATGTTTTTTACTTTCTCTTACTCCTAGTAAGAGAAAGTATTGTAATCGTGTCAAATTTTCGATATCGTGTTTTCACCGGAAATATCGAAATCGGATAATAAATAAATATGAGGTCCCCTGAGTCCAAAAAAGTGGTTTTTAGCAAATGGTCTGTGTGTGTGTGTGTGTCCGTGTGCCCGTGTGTATGTATGTATGTATGTGAACAGCATAGCTAAAAAACGAAAAATCGTAGAAAGTTGAAATTTGATATTCCGTTTAGAGGTCACCATGGAATCTGACTGTACGTTATCTGTAAAAATTCCTCAACCGGAAGTACCACTTTACTAGTTGGATTTTTTACTTTTTTGCAATTTTCTCAAAAATCGCTCCGACGATTTTCTTTAAACTTTAAATATCCACACATACAAAGAGCTACAACTTTTATTAGAAACATTTCTCCGGGAAATGCATTGAAGGGCACTTTTGGGGGAGGGGTGGGGTTAGGTTTCATCTAAAGTGCTATCCTAGTTTCATTTTACAATTCTATCATCCAAACATAATTAGTTAGAAATAAATAGATGGCTGAAATTCCGAGTTTCAAGAAAATTAGTAAACCGGAAGTGCACTTTTACTGAACAGTTTTTTTCAGTTTTCGACGAATTTCATTAAATTTGGTATACAAACTATAAAATTTGTCAATTATCATTTTGTGAACTGTTGTAAGAGAAAGTTGTGACACCAGATTTTTTTTTTATTATTCTATATTCAATAATCTAATTTGCTGGTTCACTAATTAATTTTGATAAATTTACTAAGAAGTTTATTCAGTGTCATTATAAAAATGGACTCGCCAGTAATCGAACATCAAAATATTAATGATCAGTCTACAAAGTACAAGTTTTATCCCCTTCAAAACAAGACTGTCAGCCAATAACAATGTCACTGTAGTTAGTTTACAAAAAAAAAATCTAAGTTGAAATAGTCGTACGACTATTATTTACATAGTTATAATTGACAAAGTTTCTTTACACTTAGAATATGTTTAGTTTTATAAGTTTAGTTAACTTTATAGTAAAAAAAAACTTTTTGAGTGAAGGCATGATCGACCATTTCTCGCCCAGAATCCCTCTAAAATCAATTTTTTTCTGAGAAACGTTTTCTAATAAAAGTGATAGGTAATTGTAATTATGTAAGTGTAGTTATTATATCAAGTTAAAGATGCTTAAGAAGACGATCCCTATTGTAGGTTTTCCATCTGATAGAATATTGAAGATTTTTGTTTTCGATCATTCTTACAATATCAGGTTACCTTCTAGCAAAGATTGGTTAAGATTAGGTCCTCTATCTGGTGTGATATCTGATATAATTACCTCCGGTGTTACACGGACGGTGCTAGAATGCATTGTATGCTTGTAACTTCGTTTTTTTTTTTGTTTTAGTTTTTGTTTTGAGACAGGAGATCTGTTGGCAGCATATCCTGGTAAATGTACCACTGTTTTTCAGGCTGAAGTTTATGAATATTTCTTTGTTGAATTCTGGATTAGAGGGTACGTAACACTAACTTAAAATATGTTTGTATCAGCTGCGTTAACGGCGCTAGTTTCATTTGTTCCACGTTGGTACCAGAATGTTCTAGAAGACTGGAAGAGCTTTCATCCTTGAAGGATGTAATTCTAATCTAGGTACCAGGTAATATGAGAATTTTTGGGAATGAGAAGAGTGGATAGGTTGCCAAATTAGGCGTTTCTCTCCCCTTCATTAGTTCCGAGTCTGCTGTTGGTATGTCTTTAGGCACATGTCTGTCAAGCTTCAAGTCATGGGTAGCTTCACAGCGTCCACAACTCTGTATGAACTCTGTATGAGCTACTTATTCCCCCTAAAAGTCTCCCCCAAAAATCTTCAGATCAGACTGCAAAATCATAAAATATCTTTAGTTTCCCACTACCTCAATCATTCATGTTTGGCGTGTTGCCCTTCCAATTATGCGGAACCTAGATTAACGAAACGGGGATTCTGAACTAATTAGTGGTACACCGTTACCTTGATTTTATTTCCCATCGTCACTATTTCTCATTCCTCAAAATGGGCTAGAAATCCTGCCTATTTTGTGATTACCCAAGCGTGGCCAGTCAATATACTTACTAGGACTCTCAATTGTATCCTACTCAGGTAGAGAACATGTCCTCACGCGGTGGTCTAGTGGCTAGCGCAATCGCCTTTCGTGCGAGAATTCAGGGTTCGATTACTGTGAGGGCAAAGTCGGTGTTGGCCCAGCATCGTGATAAGAAGTGGGAAGCTACAGTAAGTAGCACCCTAGGTAGCGAAGGCTGGAACTAAACGGCCTGGAACTGCGGCGTGCTTACCACACTTCCCCCTATTCAAATCGCCGTCTGGCAAGCCTTGGCCCTTCATGGGCTGTTGTGCCATAGGTTTTTTTCAGGTAGAGATGATACTTCAAGTCCTCTTTTCATAAAACGTTTTGCCTGAACGTATTGTCTGGCTAGACAGTCGCCAATTTGCTTGGCGACGGCTTCCCAGATGCAGTCTAGTTGCCTTCTTTGACCGAGGCCATTTAAGTCTTCTCCTACATTCATCCAACAACTAAGAGCTCCTGTAAGGCTTTTTCAACACCTCTAACTAATAATATCCTCAGCTCTTTAACTTCTCCTTGCCACTCTTCCACCATGCAGCAGCATTCAATGATACCAATGTCCTCCACCTGGGAAAGAGTGGCCATACCCCCTAAAGCCATAGAATCTTTATTTGTTATTCAAGCCCATGCAGTCAAGTTCCAGCTCCAGACAGATCAGTATCCTTCTATCTAGGACCAATTACGCTCATAATGACCAAAAATATTTTGCTAATCGATTGTATTTGCTATCAAAGTATTTAATCCTCTTTTCTTCTACGTCTTAATTATTCGAAAATATCCAATTAATTTTCATAGTTAGTATAGATAGTGATTGGTTGGGTATTGAGGATGATTCTAAAGTCTTTATGACAGTATACTTTCAAGATTAGGTCCTAGTTTTTATTTGCCCTGATTTTCTCGTTAAAAAGAATCAGCTTTTATCAAACATTTAATGATTCCCAGCAAAATTCGAATTAGTCTAAGATAAATAAACCATTAAACTGAATTTAATCATCCACCAATTGGTATTATACTTTTAATCTTCCACTTTAATGAGTTTTCCTTTTCATTTATTTTTCAGTATTTTATTTTATTAATCTGTTTTTTTTTCGTAAAGCTACTCACCATATATCTTTAAAGATTTTACTATTCATTTAATTTACTAAAACATTAAATGAATTATTATCCACCATAAATGCAAAACTGTTTGAAAAACTTTCAAAAAATAAAAAATTAAATCCCCTTTAAACTGTTTTTTATTACTGTTAATAATAAAAAAAAAAATGTTAAAAATCTATACGATTATCCCTATTCAGAATTCATTCAAAAGAGTCAGTCAGTGAATATAGTATGATTTGACTTGCAATCATTAATTTCTTTGACTCTATTGGAGTTCATTCCTTTATATTTTGTCCCCATTTTTTCCCCCTCTAAAAAGAAAAATTCTGTGAACTCTAAAAAAAAGTACATTATCGTATTTTCCTTTAATTTTCTTCTTTGTATTCATTATTTTATTTCTGAGAATTTTTAATTCAGTTCTTTCCTTCTTGTTTGTTAATATATAAATAATTTAGCGCTTTAATTTAGATTCCATCAGAATCTGAGATAAAAACACCTGAAAAAAAGAATCTGGTATAAACCAGCGCAATTAATTATAATCCAAATTGACGTATTTTCTTGAAATTGAAAATTGATTTTCAATGTTTAGTGGTCTCAGCTTTACGTATAAAAATATAGTTATTTATGAAGATTAAATCTTCTTCTGAAGAACTTACTTTTTTTTTCTTTTTTTTTTTAAGAGGTAGCATTTTGAAATATATTTTCAACGTATATTCATGTTTTGGTTATTCCGAGTGTGCAAAAAAAGTTTATAGTGAATATATATGACTGTGTGTTTGTGTAAATTTAATAAGTGTAAAGAGGGAAGGGATTAGCTCAGTGGGTAGCGCACTGGATTCCCACGCGGAGGACCCGGGTTCGAGTCTAGCAGGGCTGCCGTCAGATTTTTTGTTCCTATGAGCCACTACAGCTCCTAGAGAAGATCTCTCCGGACAGAGAGAACACTGTGGAAGCCGGCAGTGCATTGAGAAGGCTCCGGGCGCCAATGACCATAGATGTTGACGCGCCTTAAATTAAAAACAAAAAAGTGTAAATAAGATTACGTTTTCGTGTCATTATCGGAGCTGACTTTAAGTTTCCAGTTATATATCTATCAAGCGGAAGTGCGACAATAGTAAATGGCTGTTATTTTTTAATTTGTCTTAAAAAAAAAATCGTTTTTCTTCCACAAATCGGACTGTAATATTAAAAAGGGGAATAGCGTAATTTCTTTTACAGACAACCTGATCCTGACCAAAGATTCTGAACTTGAATTTCCCCACATCTCTAGCAATCTGTCGTATAATGGATGGATGTTTCTTCCTCCATCTCATGAACTCTGCAAAAGGGATCTGTGGTCCCATTACGCAGAGATCTTACCTTAAACCACAATGCCCAATAAGGATACCAACCAGATGACTGAACGACGTCCGAGAAAGACACAACAATATCTCACCTAATAACCATGTCTGGACCCCCCCAATAAGCAACTTTGACTGTCGACAACCCACTGAGCTTATCGATAGGGATGAATGCTGAGAAACTATTCATGACTGAAAGCTAGAAAGATATGTGTCTCAAGATTCAGCAACACCAGTCTCAGGACCATTGAAGCTAAGGCAGGCGCCTAATTTGACAAATCTATCCACCTTCTCATTTTCCATGATTTTCCATATTACCTAGCACCCAAACTAGAGTATATCCTAAAAAACACTGCCAGTCTTTTAGATCATTCTAATATCAACTTGGAGGTGAAGACAGATAAACTCAGCGCCTTAAATGCAGTTTAACTGTCCAAGTAGTAACAAACACTTTCTAAATTAATGTTTACATACCCGTTCATCGAAAATGCACCCAACAAAAGCGTAAACCTCAGACGTCCATTCTACCAAGTGATCACCTTCTAAATTAGGCAGCAGTACCAGACATACCATCCATTCTGGAACCTTTCATTTAACACCGGAATAATTTTCAGTTATCACATCAGACGAAGCCAACACTTCTCTAGAAAGTAACCTAAACACACTTATACAGTTCTGTCAGTATTATCTGAAATATTTCCGTTGAAAAAATAAATGGTTTTTGAAGGTGTGTGAAATTGGTGGGTAAAGCTTTCCACTAAATAAATTCAGAATTTCCTATTAACCGGAAGTGTGATTTTGCAGGAAGTGCTGTTCAGTTCTTCTTATTTGTAAAAGACTCTTTAAAAGGTTTTCTATAAACCTTTCGTATATGCTACACTTATTTAAAGCTTGTATTTTTATACCAAGATTTTACTGAAATACTGACTAGGATTCTGGGGAGATGAGACTTAGATTTAATGTTCAGTTTAATCTATGGTCCCTAACTACGGTGAGGCGTTGAATGAACTCAGATTTTAGCGTGATACAGTATGTTTAATATACCTTGGAGGTGTCATAATGAAATAACAGACAGATTTTGACTTCTATATTCCTCATTATTTTTTTACCTTAAAAAGAAAGATACATTTCTCCATGCTCCTGAAATCTTGTGAAAATCTGTGAAACTCAAAAAATCGATAATTTGACATGAACGCAAAACTTTCTCTTATAGCAAGTAAGAAAAAGTAAAATATTTTGGTGAAAAAATATTTTTTATTAAGTAAAAGAGAAAATTACGTGTTCATCTAATAAATCGAACTCAATTATACGTATACTACACAATATTGTGTCATTCTCTTGATTTCTAACAAGCTATGTAAAGATTCATGAATATATTAGATCTAAAATTATATTAATTGCAATCTGGAAATCCACAAATTCTTGACACTAACTTCTGTTGTATATTTCCATTATAATATGTACATATATGAATAAATATTAATGTTATATCTTATAATGTAATACATACATTTATGTATATATATGTATATCAGAGTAAATATTCTGAGAACTAATTAACTAATGCTAATTATTTTTATTATGTTTAATTTATTTTATATAAATATGGTCTTTGAACTAATTTTAGAACTCGATGAATATCGATCTCCTTGGAGTAATAGTGATATAAGTTTCTAAGATGGCATCCAATTTTTTTTTTGTTAGTAATCTGCAACATTTAGTATAAAACTTTCATACTATTTTATCTTATTACAATTTTAAATTCCATATATCAAACTTTTTCAATAACTTGGAATGTTAACAATTCTTGTTGGCGTAATTAACTTTAAAATAGAAATACACCTATAAATAAAGGTTTTTACATAGTTTGATCAGATATAAAACTTAGGCATTAATTTGAATTTTTTTTTTTTAAAAAAAAGCTGCTCAAAGTAATTGCGAGAAATTCGATTCTCTGGAATGTTTTTCTTGATTTCCTTCTCTTTTCTAAGCCCACCCTGGAAAAAGTGAAAAGGTTATTGTTCATAAAAGTTCTGAGCCCCTAGAAGATGGTTGCTGCGCCTTTCTTTGCCAGGATGTCATCTATTTCATAAACTCTATATCGATGATAACATAGATCAATTACATTTACAGATTTTTTTACGAAAAAATCGATTTTGATGGCATTCAAGTGAAGCTTTATTGTTAAGATTCCCTTTAAAGTGTTATTTCTATATTGCGTTGAGGTCATTCCTATATAATCATTCTCATTAAGGAGAATTCCAATGAAAGTTAATTATTTAAAATTTTTACTTTCTCCTACTCCTAGTTTGTGTTGATTTTCGAAATTGAGTTTTCACCGGAAATACATGGTTTGGAGTCCTATTTATACGAAAAAAATGTTTTTAGCGAATGGTCTTTATGTGTAGATATATATATATATATATGATATGTGTGTATGTATGTATATGGGCAAGGTAAAAAGTTCTCGGCCTTTTTTGTTTTGTTTTATTTTATTTTAAAAATGCATTATTTCTCAATGTAGTCTCCCTCTAGTTCAATACACTTTGTCTAACGTTTCTCCAATAACTGGATTTCGTCCCTGGACTGCGACTCTGTAAGTTCTTCAAAATATCCATTTATCGGTGCTATCACGTCTTCATTTGATCCGAAACGATTTTCAGCCACAAATTTCTTAAGCTAAGAGAATAGATAAAAGTTAGTGAGAGCCAAATCTGGCGAATAGGGAGGATGATGTTCTAACAATTCATGCTTCAAATCTCCCAATTTTCCCATTGCCAAAGCGCCTTTTGGGCGGCTCCATTGTCCTGGTGAAAGAGGATTTTTTTTCTTTTGCAAAACAGGCCTTTTCTCTCTAATTTTTTCACCTAGCTGGTCAAGATGATGTGCGTAGTACTCTCCATTAATTGTTCGTCTCTTTGGCAGGTAGTCAATTAAAAGAATCTCTATGGAATCCCAAAAAACACTCGCTATAAACTTTCCAGCCGATGCAATGTTCTTTGCTTTCTTCGGTGTAAAGCCACCGGCTTCTACCCTCTGCTAGACTATTGTTTTGACTCAGGTGTAAAGTGGTGAAACCACGTTTCATCTATCGTAACAAATCGGCGCAGAAAATTGCTTGAATTCTTCTTAAAACGGCACAAACATTGCTGAGAAACTCGCTTTCTCATGTTTTTAACACCACACATAAAAAGAATTTCTAGAAAATCGTTTAACCGAGAGGCGCGATTTTACAAAATAGGATTTCGTTTTTTTTGTTTTATTTTTTTGCAGTTATCTCTAGAACAGTTACAACAGTTTTCTTTAAACTTAGAAAGCTTGCAGGATAGATTGAAACGTATCACTTTTATTTGAAACATTGTTCTGAAAAAATTGATTTTAGTGGGTTATTGGGGGGTCTGTCAGTTAGTTTAAATGTAAATTTGCACAAGCAAATCCAATTTCTTGGTTTTGACATAACGCGTTCCACATAAAATCGCTCAGTTGTACAAGTAAAATGGTCATCACCATTTTAAGGGCCGAACATTGTAACGTTGCAATTTTAAAGTGTTTCATTGCGGATTTTGTGTTTAAAAAAGTCACCTAATTTGATGTAAAAAAATGTGATAAGAGAAAAGGTTCGACTGTACCAGACCAGTTTTTTTTATTTTTTTTTTGCAAAAATATAATATTGAATTTAGCTGGGCTTTATTTAGCGAAAAATAAGCTATTTCCTCATTTGAAGAATCACAAATCATTCAAATGTTGATAACGTGCGATTTTTCTTTTCTTTACAAGATTACTCGTCTTTCATCTCCTATACCATGTTTATTTCCTTCCGCTTTTCATTTACCAATCCATAACCACTTCCCATCACCACTCCCAACCCCAAGCCTCCCCGTTTAAACGGAACCTATACAAGTGAAAACCAGGCCTATTGATGAAAGATTGTATGTAGGAAATTGGTTAGAGATCAAAAATTGGTTTCATTTGTCCCTGAATAGCCATTTCCTCTTCTTGTATATTCCTCGCATCCTAAGCGGTTATTAGATCGCCTCGTCTTTCTATGTACCCATCACAATTTTAACTCTTCCAGAGAGAACATCCTCTCATCTTATACTGCAAGGTTAACCTGGAAGTAAGATATAAGATTACTACGACGAAGCTCTTTCTTCCTCAATATTGGTGAAAACAACTTCCAGTAGATAGTGCTTGTACTTGTAGCTCTTATAATGAGATCATCGTCAGAGGGAGTGGAAAGTATAGAATGTCTACTGGTGAGGTTTGTTCATCTTATGTGGTAGTATTAGATTGGTTATATGCATGTTGTGTGTGAGAGAATTTGCAAGGAGAGAATATGATTACTTGCAGGAGGAAGGGACATATAGTACTAGTATTATCAGCCCCAGTTCCAGGAATACTTTCGTTATTCTTGATGATAAGTACATCTAGAATATGCATTTAAATGACTTCCTTTACTTATTCCTTTTAATGCAAATTCTAAATGCAAATTTCATGTTTGCAGAGTTTCTTTATAAATAAATGTAAACAAAAAAAAAAAAAGAAAAGTTTTGCATTATTATGTAAATATCTTGAGGAAATTTCAATGAGAATCATCTGTTATTACAAGTATCTCAACTTTGTATTCATATCTCGAGATAGAGTGGATATTTTCAGTACGATAAAAATTTAATAACATTTTTGAAAAAAAAAATTCAATAAATTTATATGAACATTGTTTAGGAAGTTTTGCGATTGTGTTAAATTATCGAATTTGAGTTTTCACCGGAAGTACATGTGTCAAGGGTAAACTGTCATTATCAATTTCTTAACCTGGCTTCCATCTTCAGCTACCATATCTGGTTCGCAACTATCTAGCTAGCCTCCCTGAAGCACGATGATCCCTAAGTTGTTTGTTACTTCCCCAAAAAAGGTCTCTCAGAGATTTACCTTTTAATAAATGAGGAGAACCTAGAATCACTCGTTCCTACATCTTCAAAGAAAGGCATCATGCCCCCTTCCTTAGAGTATGCGTATTTTTAGAGATCTCATTTCCAGGAATAAATACAGTGGAAACATCTTTGCAACATCTGGTATTTTATCCGTCGTAGCATGCATATTTATTTTGTTCCTGGCCTTTCGGATTTACATCCATCGACAGAGCAAATTCGCCAAGTTCGTGTAGAGAGTTCACGAATTTGTTTCTGTTACACTCACATTTGCTGGTTGTATATATGTGGGGAGGTTATAAGGTTAAGTGTGTGTGTGTGTGTGTTTAATGACAAAATGGAATTATTATAAATTATGATTAGACATTAGAAATTATTACAGTATACTCCTGAAATAACTTATCCCCCCCCTAATAAATATGACTTGAAAAACACTGGGCATACTTAACAACACTATTAAAATTTAGTTATAATGTATTCTTCAAACCATCCTATTTATTATACACTATTTTCTAATGTCTCTTCATATTTATAATAATTCTATTTTGTCATTAAAAACAAACACACACATACTAACATAACTTTATAACCTTCCCACAAATACACAACCAACAAGTGTGAGTGTAACCTAAACATTAGGTTGAAGTGAACTCTCTCTCTGCAGAAGTTGGTGAATTTGCTCTAACGATGGATGAAAATCCGAAACCGGTCAAGAACAAAAATAAATATGCATACTACGACGCATAAAATACCAGTGTTATCCAGCATTGCAGATCCATCCACACATTCAACCTTCGCAATAATTTGCATGAAAATTATAGAAAACGTATTATCGCTTTTGTCATTGGTAATATTACTTGATATCAATATATATATATATATAAATCTACACTTATAAAGTAATTTATTAATAATTTAATCGTAACTAATCTATCCAATTATTTTTGTGTGTGGATGTAATAAATATATATATATTTGTTTTTCATTACAAATTAATGGTTTGTGTGCAAAAGGGTTTTTAATAGAATTTATTTAATAGTTTGACGCACGCTATATACTGAATGTCAGTCTAAACTGTCAGAATTTTCTGACAGTGATGAGACTTCCATAGGGGGGGAGAAATTGAAAAGAGGTTTTCCTCTCTCTCGTTCTCATTCTCTCATTGTTTTATTAAAACGAGACTGGAAAACATTAATTATAAAACAATAAATGAAAGTTGATTTAAATTCGGTAATGGGAAAATCTAAAAATGGTTTTTAACGATATTAGATCATTTGATAATAATAATTAAATGATGATATCTATCTATTGTTTTTATTAATTGTTATTGTTTATACATAAATTTTTTATAATCATATACATTATTTACAGATTTTTTTTATTAGTATTTGTGAATTTATTAATTTTTTAATGAAACATTAAACAATGAACTTTCTTTGCATAATGTTTTTTGTTACAAGATTAAACACTAGTTTAATCCACTAGTGAAACCAATCAATATATTTCAGTGGAATTTTTGATTACCGCTTATCATTGGGATTACGTCCAGTAGACCTATAACACTTTTATGAATGTACGCAAGTCATTCACTAAGTAACAAGGCAAATCGGTGCAGCTCAAAAACGATTTATTTAATCAATACTAAACTTTGGCTGCTTTTCAACGTAGTCCCCAGCAACATTAATACACTCGTCCCATTGTTTTTCTCACATAAATTTTTTATAATCATATACATTATTTTTATAGATTTTTATTATTATTATTATTATTTGTGTATTTATTAAATTTTTATAAAAGGAAAACATAACCCACCCCACCTCCGAGTCCCCTTAAATTACTTTACCTGGAGAAATGTTTCAAATAATAGTTGTAGCTCCTTAGATGAGTAGTTCACATAGTTAGTTTAAAAAAAAATCGTTGCAGCCGTTTTAGAGAAAATAACAGAAAACTGAAAAATACTTTCTAGTAAAAACGCACTTCCGGTTATCCGATTTTCTTGAAACACGAAATTTCAACAACATATTTAATTTTAGTTAATATTATTTAAATGATAGATAGAATTGTGTAATCATCTGAAATAGCTTTTTAGAGGAAAACCTTTTTCCACCTCTCAACAAAAAATGTGCCGCCCTTACATGAATTTTTCCGGAAAAATGTTTTAAATATAATTTGTAGTTGATATATATAAAGTTAAAAGAAAATCGTTGGAGCCATTTTCGAGAAAATCGCAAAAATGTGAAAAGGCTTCTTTAGTAAAGTGGTTGAGAAATTTTGACAGATAATGTACTGTCGAATCCCATGGTGATGCCTAAACGGAATATCAAGTATGAACTTATTGCGATTTTTTTGGTTATTGAGCCATGCACATACATAGGCCCACACATAAACCATTTTCTAAAAACCACTTTTTTTTGGACGCAGGGACCTCAAAACGGTACCTTTTTGTTTTCCTGTGAAACTCGATGTTGAAAATTTGTCACGAATAAGTAAATATAAAACAACTACAAGTAAACATCATATTATCTAAATGTTGGAATATATAGAATGTTTGTGGAATACATAATATTAGTCGAGACATATGAGATGTAAAAGGCATGTTACAGACAGACTTCATGTGTTGTGATTACAAGTGCTGCCACTGACTTCTAAGTAACAAACAGGTCTGTCAAATACAAACTGTTACAAGCAAGCCTACTTGTATGTTATAAACTTACATATTTCTCTAGAACTCTCTCTCTCGCGTGCTCTCATTCTTCTTGTCTTATCACAAGGATACATTATACAGGTTGATAACCTGCAAGATGAGAAAGTAATCAAATATATTATATATACGTATACATACATATAGAGATCATATTATACAGTATATAATTTTATATCTTAGGTTCTGCTTATATTACAAAGTTTACCGTCACTTTACTGTTATTATGGCAAATAATTAACAACATATTTTAAATTATATTAAATTACTTTATGCTTTGGCTGTTAAATCTAGGACGCGAACTTTAATGAGGCCAATTTTGCCCAAGCACTTGTTTTACTTTCTTTCACTGGTATAAGAGCAAAAAGATTAGATTAGATCAGACCTGAAAGATCTGTTGTGACAACTCGGAGTCTCCACATGCACTGCCAGCCTCCGAGCATGTTCTCTACCTACACACAACACTCTTCATCACCGGAAGTAAGCTGTAGAGACTCCTAGGAAGAGAAAATCTAAGGAGTAGCACTAAACTCGAACCCGGGAAAACCGCGTGTGAAAAAGAAAAAAGAGGAAAAAGTAATTATTGCGATCATGTCAAGTTTTGGAAATTGAGATTTTCATCAGAAGTTCAAACAGGTTATTATTCTGCCTAGATCCTACCACAACATCTCATACTAAGTACAACGGTCAAATCCGTCTACCGAAAGTGCACTTTTACAAAATCGTTTTTTTTCTTCTTTTTTCCAGTTATGCACGATTTTCGTCAAAATAGCTTTAATGATTTTCTTAAAACCTTGGATATATATATATAAAACCTTACCTTTCTTTTTCTTATAATGGATGTCATCAAAAGGAGAGAGAATTAGAGCGAATGGATTTAGGAATGAAATTAGAAATAAACCAGATGATATGTTGAACACTGTATAATAAATAGAACACAAAATATGCAAGGATATCGCAGTAAAATACAAGATAGGTGGCTATAGGATAATAAAGAGACAGACTGGCTGACTAAATAGAAAATTAAAGAGGATAGATTGCTGACTGGATGTACTGTTGTAAAACTGTGCTAACTGTTCTGCTGTCGGCTCTATATATATATATATATATATATGAATGGACTTCTCTCTCCCTAGTCTGGCCTAGGTGGTGAGTAACTAACTTTTTATTTATTTAATGTCTGCTTCTTCACTCTTCGGATCCTATGAATCTTTAATAATTCGGATACCATTATATTTTTTTCGTGTCTTTTTTTACCTTTTTGTTTGTGTTGTCTGAAATTATTATATACATGTTTTTGTATTAAGCCTTATCAGCCAGATTTGTATTTCTTTGCTGTAACACTATTGTTTATTCCTAAGAGTCTCGGAATAAAGTTTATTTTTCCATTCATTCATTCATATTAATTACAAACACATGAAGTCCCATCATTCTTCTTCTTCACTTGGCTCTACAACCCGCTTGCGCGAGTCTTGGTCTCCACTATGGATGAACGCCAGTTGTCACGGTTCGATGCCGCCACCATCCAATTGCGGACACCAAGGAAGCTGCTTGCATCTCTTGCCACTGCATCACTACATCTCAATCTGGTCTCCCGACTCGCGTCCACCGTGTATGTTTTCTCTCAATAACTTGAGAGGCACTTCCTCGGGATTCATTCTTCCTACGTGCCCCAGCTTGATGTAGTCCACCACATCGACATCCTTGTACAAATTCCTTAGTTCCTCATTACTTCTCCGTCTCCATGTCTCCCCATCTAGGATGGCTCCTGCCATCTAGGATGGCATCCTGCGAAGAATTTTCCTTTCAAATCTAAGGAGGGCAAGCTCGTCGTTTCTAGTGATGGTCCAGCATTCCGAGACATATGTTAGAACGGGTCGGGTGAGAGTCTTATAGATTCTTATTTTTGTGGACTTGGAGAGTAACCGACTTTTCATATAATCCTGTAGACCGAAGTATGCCCTATTAGCCAACAATATTCTTCTATTGATCTCCATGAAGTCCTTTCATTGATATTTGAAACCTTTTTCACCGGAAAAATCCATTTATGAGGGTTCTAGGTGAAATACAAAGTAAAACCTCCCATTAAAATAGTGGTTCTTAACCTTTTTTAGTAATTCGCACTCCTCCATTAAATTTCAAAATTCATTCTAGCACGCCCTTGAAAAATGTATACCAATTATTATTTTCCCTTCCTGCCTGAAAGAGAAAGTATTTTCAACATGTAAAATTGTCGAAATTATTTTCCTACCGGAAATACAGGTAATCCGCGTAATGTAAAAAAAAAATCTGGTGTAAAACACCACACACGATTTTCTCTCACTCTTGTTAATATAAAATGATAAATTTTCCTTACACAGACAAATTTTACATATTTGTCCTAACATAGATATAGTGGTGGTGGTGGTGGTGGGGGATAAGTACCAACTATACTAATCTGGGCAGGCAGAGAAGTGAGGATAATATTGTGGCGCAGTAGATTGCTCTAAATTAAACACTGAACCAACTACATATAACATTTGAATTTAAGGAAAAACCCCAAATTACGCACAACTATCCAGAATAATTTTTGTTTGGAAAAATGTTACAAATAAAAGTAATAGGTTTACATCTGTGAAGTTAGCATTCCAAGTTTAAAGGAAATCGTTATAGTAGTTTTCAAGAAAATTACAAAAATCTATTCTCTAAAGTCGCACTTCCGACTAACCACTTTTCTTCATATTTGGCACTCTTTCAATGCTTACAACGTATAATAATATTATGTAGGTGATAAAAACCTTATATTATACTGAAGTCGTGCTTTAGAGGATAGCCATAACTATTGTTCCTCCAGAACCCCACAAAAAATCAATTTTCCCGAGAAAATGTTCCAAATTGTTGCGGCTGTTTTCGAGAAAATCACGAAAAACTGGGGAGAAAAAAATTCAGTAAATTTGCAATTCCAGTTGATGGATTTTAACCGAAATATTCGTATCGGATGCGGTGGTAGTACCTAAACGGAATACCAAGTTTGAAACTTTTTGTTTTTTAGATATTCTCTTAAAATATTTTGCTCAAAATATTTTTCAATATATTCAGAGGAGCAGGAAACGCGTATTTCCATGAAAACTCCATTTCCAAAAATCTGACCGGATCGCAGTACTTACTCTTACTAGGAGTAAGAAGAATGTAGAAATTTTTTACCAAAAAGTTTGCATGTGGGTATTTGTATGTGAACAAAATATTTAATAACGAAAAATCGTGAGAAACGCTCAAACTTTATATTGTTGTAAAGTTTCCATCATCGGAACTGTTATTTTGGTAAAAATCGATGTTACGGAAGTGCGACTTTACTGATTTTCTTCAATGCAGCTTTTTCAAGCTTTAACGTGAACATATAGACAAGCTAAGTGAACATATAGATAAACTTCATATTTACTGTAAACATTTAACCGGAAAATTTTATTCTAAAAAATCTACGAGTACATTAACATTAAACATTTATTTCAAGTAGTGGTGCCTTTCAGGTGCCTACAATAAGTTCTCAGTGATACTCAGATTTCTGAAGAAAGAAGTAATGTTCGCCACGATCCTGCGAATTTGAATAAATAAATACCCAGCGTTAAGAAATAATTACCTGTCATAGCGACTGAGTTCTATATATTGCAGTAAGCGTGCTTCAACGGCACCAATTTTTACTCAAAATATACTTCTCGTACTCCCCTTTAAGTATTAGTATTCATACTCGCCCTCACCGGTCTTTATCTCAGTGAACGTAGCGTTTTCTAGTTTAACTTGAGTTTCGTGACAGGAAACTACTTAAAAATTTAAATCTGTAAATATTTAAGAAATATGTTATCACCACTCGGAGCCTCCCAGAAATGCTTTCTCGCACACTTAGGGGAGTGCTCATATCATACCCTTGGTTAACAGCTGTTGCCTTAGAGTGTTGTATGAGTATTTGTCAAATATGATGGTTCTGACCTTATAATAAAGTAAATTAATGCATTGCTATATTTTACAAATTAAATGAAAACCAGTTAGCCAAAAGAACGATTTTTTTACAATATACATTAGGTTACTTAGGGAGGACATTCTCTTACCATAAATAGGCAGACATGGAATGTTACCTAAACGCGCAGTACTATTCCACACAACGCACATAAGGTTGTAGTGTGTCAAACTCTTCTTAAAAATCTAAGTGATTTTTCAATTTATAAAGCAAATTGTCTCTTGCAATGAAAAGTGGGTATACATAACAACCTAAACACGCAAAAATAGTAAGTTACGCCAGAGCCTGTCTGCTCTTCCTGTGTCTCATAACGAAAAGGTTTGCGAAAAAAGATAATGATCTGCGTGTGGTGGAACGTTAAAGGAGTGGTGCATTTCGAGTTGGCATTCCCGATGGGCGAGCTATCACATCTTCACTCTATTTAGCATAATTGGATAGGGTCCATGCTGTTCTGGTCAAAAAGTACCCCTTATTAGTCAGCAGAAGAAGAAAGTTCTACAACAAGATAATGCTAGACCACACACTCAGACTATCTTAAAAATTAATGAGCATGAGTTTGAACATCTTCCTCATCCTGCTTATAGCCCAGACCTCGCTCCTTCGGACTGCCACTTATTCTGGCCCATGGCTCATTTTTTGCGCAGTCAAATTTTACTATAGAAGAGGAGGTGAAAGCAGCTTGTATTTGCCTCCAATAAACCTCCCGTTGTACCTAAGAGAAATTGAATTACTGGCACAAAAATGGGTTGAAGTGATTAAAGTAAAACAGACAAAAACGCAAAGACTTTTTTTTACACTCCTTCAGTACATATTTTGAAGTACCATTAAATATTCCCCATTATAATTTCTACCCACCTTATTTATATGTAAGGTATTTCCATCTAAACATACAGTAAAACATTAAAAGCTGTAAGAGAGTTTGTAAAAATTACAGTAAATGGTCATGTGACTGTTTCGGCTGTTGTTTGTTTTTGTTTATAATTTTGGGGCATTGTGGTGTTGGTGGGGGTTGCAGATCAGAAGGTATTTTGCGGTTGACCAAAGAGATGTGTATGTGCACATGCGTGTGTAAGCATGTTGTAACAAGTTAAACGGTATTTTTTTTTCGGGTGAGTAAGTGAATTGGTAACTCACTTCTAGCTTCTTTTTTTTTTCTTTCTGATCGAGAGATAGCTATATCGAGTGTTTGTGCACACTTAGAGCACACACACTCTAGTGGGAGGCTTGTTGGGTGTGATGGATGAAGGTTTATAAATTGTCAGGTACACATATATTCACACATACACGCACATCACACTTGTAACTTTTTATTTATTTATTTTCCCCCTTGTTTACACAAACCTAACAAAAGAAATAAGTATTTTGTAACACATTTACAAAAACATCTGTGTACGTATGTGTTTGCAAGAATGACAGGTCCTTTACTTAAATAGAAAAAAAGAACGCTTAAACGCATGCGTATATCTATACCAAAAAAAACAAAAACTCTGCCCCCCTTTATGTGTTTCCAAAGAGATATAAAACACTTTTCATCAACACTATTTTTTTCTTTCCGTCTTTTTTTATTTTGTTTTTTACATTTAAACATTAATCTTCCCAAAATTCCCATTCCAGCTACAGACAGTGCTCCTCTAATTCTCTCATCTGTCTTTTTCCCCACCATCGTTCCCATTTATAACCTAGCTCCTTTAATAATTACAATAACCTTTTATAACCTACTCACTTTCTCACTTCAACACCCCTCCCCCACTTCTTGTCCTTCTTACAATTCATTTCCTCCCCACCACCACCACCACCTCCACTACCACAAAAACCATCCACAATTTCCAACACTCTCATTACGTTTTACATTCATTAAATAAATTAATGGTTATTTGTGTGTGCGGGAGGGAGGGAGCGAGGCGGTGTATGTGAAAGACGGACTATAGGATGATATTGCATACTGGCAAACCAACCAAGAAGGGATACGGAAATTGTGGAGTTTGTGGAGTCCAAAGAGAGAGAGAATGAGAGAATGAGAGAGACATCGGTCAATTTTAATTTGATATACCCAACTACGGTGGGTTTTGCTTGGGATGGGGATGGGTTTGATGTACACTTCTCTGCATTTCATACTGGCTTCATTAAAACCCTGGGGTAGACCACTAACTATGTAATATGAAACGTTGACTAAATTAGTCGACCAGGCAATTTAAACATCTCTTTTTTTTGCATGAATGATAACTTCTTGTTTTTTTTCTCCTTTTTTAAAAAAAATAAATTAATTAATTAATTTAATTACTTGTATCACCTAAAAATTAATTATGTTTTTATAAACACACTTCATTAAAGAAAACAAATTAACTTTACAAGTCTTAACCGTATAATAATGTGGCAAATAGAGAGTGAAGTCCTAATTTTAAACACAAGTTGCATAAAGTATTAGGAGACTTGTGTTTGGGAAAAATTAATGAATTTCTCACTAATGTAATAAAGTAACATTATTCAACTGTATCTAGCCAGACATTTAGCGGCAATACCCGAAAACAAGATCAAAATAAATTCCAGCGGATTTAAGGTTATACACAAACGGAGCAAGTTTTAGAGAGAGGCAGTATTTAACTTGAATTAAAATACACTGGCGGTCAATAAAACCGGTGCACCTTGAATTTTACATACAAACTGCAGATTAAAGAAATATTTTTGAGCCTGAAGTAATAACGGATATATGACAGGTCAAAGTGCATTACCATGCATTAATCTTTTGTAGAACATTTCATAATTCTCTCTAGGATTAACGATAAATAAAACATGAACTTTATCAGTTTGTCTCCAGTTGCCTATTCAGACGCATTGATTTTTCTTTAGTGTATTTTTTTTTTTTCTAGAAAACCAATATTTCTTTTTGTTTCTTGAAAAACAATATTTTTAAGAGTCCACGGGCAGCCTGAAACAACGGTTCGGCCGGCTGTCCAGAGGTACCAGGAGACAGAAAGTTACACTAGGAGGCCGGGATCAGGCTGCCCAAGAGCGACAGGTCTAGCTGATGATCGCTTCGTTGCTATGCAGACCCTCAGAAACCGCTTCCAGACATGAATTGAGACCTCTCACCGACTGCGTGTCGCTCGGGGTACGGATGCCAGCGCGCGAGCAGTACGGAGAAGGCTTGCTGAACTCAACCTGCATGCTAGGGTCTCCGCTTCCGGCCCTCTACTCACCGCAAATATATCTGATGCTTTCCAGCTCTGTGGAACCAACCACAACAACTGTATTCATTATTTTTTCATCAAACTTGGACACCCCCTTTCACCTCCCTAGGGTAGAATTTTGAAAAATCCTTTCTCAGTTTCTACGTTACAAAAGGAACCCACTGTTCCAATTTCATATTTCTAACTTCAATAGTTTCGGCTCTGCGTTGATAAATTAGCCAAACAATCAGCAAGGACATTTCTCTTTATATGTGTAGATGAGGATTAAATATGTTGCTAAAATTCCGAATTTGATGAAAATCGGTTGACCACAAATGTGAATTTTCTGAACAGTTTTTCAAGTTTTTTTTCCTCGTAACTAGTAGGTTTCTTTAAACATAGTTGACTTAACTAATCTCTGGTTGTCATTTTTGTTTGGAACATTTTTTTGAGGCATATTTAAAGGTAACTAAATATTTAGTTAATGATAGCAGTGTTTCACATCTGAATTTTTTTTCTTTATTTGAAAGTAGTCAATGACGAATTTCGATTTGCAGAATGTATACAGTAGACAGGCAGACCGTCAGACCAATAGCTTTTTTTTTTTTTTTTTTTTTACATAAAACGTATAAACAAAATACTGGAATGAGAAGAATATGTGTTATATATATGTCAGGCATATGTGACAATAAACATATAGTTAAAGGGATAATATTGCAGTATGTATGTATTATATCCACATATTATAATACATAATGTACAGAAATGTTATTGCATACTCATTGTCAGCCATGCCTAATGCCCATTTTTTTTACATACTTTTTATGCATCACAAATGCTTTATACGTAAATTCGTTTTTTTTGTTTGTTTTTCTTTTTCATGTTTTCCCACTAATTTTATCACATTATTGTTGTAATTTCAATACAGATTGTTTAGAAAACTTTTTTTTTTTTTTGTAGTTTGTAAATTTTCCACTTTTTTTCTGTTATATTTTTTCGATTTCACTCTATGAGCTGCTGGAAATTTTTGAAAAATATTTTATTTTACAAGGAAAAATCTGGAAATATAGAGCAAGGATTAAGAGAAAGCGTAGGCCTCTCGGGGGTTACTCCACAGTATTCCAGGCTGAAGTGTATGCAATAAAGACCTGTGCTGAGGAGAACCTGCGTATGGACTCTAGAAATAGAGAGATATGCATCTTCTCGGACAGCCAGGCTGCGCTGAACGCTCTTCGGGCGTTCAGAATCACCTCCCCTTTGGGCAGGGAGTGTAGAGACTCCCTGGAGGCATTAGCCCGGCACAACAAAGTTCGGCTAGTATGGGTGCCGGGGCATAAGGGGATCATAGGAAACGAAATAGCCGACCAACTGGCCAGGGAGGGAGCGAACGCTCCCTTCCTCGGACCGGAACCTGCTCTAGGGGTGGCCAAAAGTATGGTAAGAGCGGCTCTGAGAGACTGGACTCGGAGGGAACATAACCGATACTGGAGGCTGAGTACTGGAGCGAAACATGGCAAAATGGTCATGCCAGAGCGGTGTGAAAGAAGGACCAGATACATCCTGGGTCTAGGCAGGTATCAGATCTCTCTGATAACGGGCCTGTTTACTGGGCATGGCAGGTTCAAAAAACATCTACACAAGGTGGGGTTAGTGGATGTAGAGCCCTTGTGCAGACTGTGTCAGGAGGAGGAGGAGACGGCCTCTCACCTGTTGTTTGATTGCGTTGCAATCGGCAGACTGAGGTACGAGATCTTCGGCACGTTGAGACCGGAGGAAATCGTGCTTCAGGAGGGACTGGTGGGGAAGGTTTTGGACCTCATGAAGAGGGGAGGCTTCCGCTACTAGGTTTGAGGGGTTGGCACAATAAGCCTCAATGGGAGGCTGCGGTGCCTGGGTTTTAGTCCCCCCCTGCAGCATTCTAATTCTAATTCTAAGAGAAAGCGTAAGCAAGAGAGAGCGAGGGGAAGATAAAGAAAAGAAAATTTCTATAAAAAGAAATGGATTAGCCATTTATTCAGGATTCCTGGCGACCTTAAGATAATTCTTCTTTAACGTTACTTATTTAACATAAAGAGTAATTATTTGGTTTTTAAAATGTCGATACTGCTAAAAACTCTTTGCAGACTAAAGACTCAGCGTCATCCAAAACTCTCATAAACCTTTTAGTAATGTTCGGGAAGGGCGCTGAGATATTCTGTAAACTCTACCAATAAATGCCACCATTTCATTGTTTCGCCAATTTCCTGTTTATTTATTTTTTTTGTGGGTGGGGGGTCTAATATTTAGTAAAAGTTGCATCTTCTAAAACATATTTTTGAAAAGAGGAAGTGTTGTGATTGTGTTAAATTTTTGAAATTAAATGTTCGCCGGAAATATATGTGCTTTGTGGTCTCCCGAGTACGAAAATATCGTTTTAAGTAAATAATCTATATGTGTATGTGTGTCTGTGTGGGTGTTTGCGTGAACAAAATATCTTAAAAACGAAAAATTTCAGGATTCGGAATTTTATATCACTTTTTTATTTACTAGATAATCAATTTTTTTGGGTGTTCTTGGGGCCTCGTTAAGTTTCCCTCTAAAGCACTTCAGTATAGTACTAAAACACATTTAAGTAGTACTAAATATTTTAGTATTACCCGCTAAACTTTTTTTTTTATTTTGTCGAAAACGGCTTTGAATTTTGAATATTCTTTAAGCTTTAGTATACTAACTGCACAAATATAAATGTATCACATTTATTTGAAACATTTTGCTGGGAAAAAATTCATCGTTTTTCAGGGATTTTGAGAAATTCATGATGTTAAATTTCAAATTTTTTTTGGAATTTGTCCAATTGGCGCTGTCTTCTGGACTGGAATGTAATCTCACTAGTGCCGTAGGTCACATAGTTATCCCTAATACTTACATATATACATATATGTGTGTGTGTGTGTGTGTGAGTGTTTGCACAACTGCATAATAATTTCAAGTTTAAAAACGAAATTTTTAATTTTTATTGTAGTATTAATTGCTGCACTAAGAGAAAGCTGTGTGAGTGTTCCGCACCAGATGTTTTAATTAAGATGGCTTATTATACATGTATTATCCCCCCCCCCAAAAAAAAAGAAACTCAATTACTAAAATTTGTCACGACCTCAATATATTCCCTGTAAGGGTGTTGTGAGGAGATGTAGGTTATTGCTTGACGAGTGATAAATAACACCTTAAGATTTGGTTTAAGATATATAATTGATATATATGTATATGACTGACTGCCAAGGACTTTACACTAACTGAACTGAACTGAACTGACAGACTGACGTGGCTATGAAGATATGAACGGAGCGATGTTAAACTGATGTGTAAATCAACAGAATTCTATCTGAATGATGTCTCATTGTCTATCTCTCATATATATATATATACTGGCCGAGCCTCTCTTCTCTTTGCGAGAGGGGCTGTTTCTCTCCGCTAGAGTGGATGAGTGGTGGGGGTTCACTACCCCTACATCCCTTATAAAGTAATAATCGTAAATATAGCAATGAAATGAGGTGAAATATTATTGATGTGTTGTGATGTTGTAGTAGCTTGTGGCGTGAGCGGTTTTGTAAAGGGCTTGTGTGTATGTTTGAGAAAGAGAGAGAAGTATTAGAAATAAGTAAAAGATCACCACTGTTTTGAAATAAATATATTATTCTCTAAGTGAATTTAAGTACTTTTAGAATATCAAACTAGTTCAAATCTTCCCCTGAGAGAAAGGGTAAAAAGACAAAGCTACCAAAGTTCTGTGAACTCTAAAAGGCAAAGCTAACCAGGTCCTTTGAACTCTTTCTGTAACTGTAGTCTTCTACCTGTGTGTACCCTTTTTGCCAGCGAATATGCATTTTTCTCTCAAATAAAATAGATATAATTTCTATAATTCTGGCATCCATCACAGAGGGAAGAGATTAGGCGAGTGGTTAGCTCACTGGAATACTGGGTTCAAACCCAGCAATACTTAGATTAGATTTTCTCTGCCTAGTAGCCTCTACAGCTCTACAGTTTGGTGATGGACAGTGTTGTCTGTAATGAGAGAGAACACTATCCGGACGCCGGCACTGCACTGAGATGGCTCGGAGCGCTAATGACCATAGATGTTGACGAGCCTTAAATTAAAAAAAAATAATAATAATAAAAACAATGAAATGAAGAGTACAAATAATTTAAGCTTTAATATTCACCTCTGCTTTATCTACAAATAAACTTAATGAATAAATAAATTAACTAAATGTAGCTGGTGTACCGGACTACCCATATTATGTAAATAGTATATATTTATACCTTTATTTAGAGATAAAAGTACAAAAGGTTCAATAATTTCAATTTATAATTTAAAAGTTTCTTTTATTAGTTTTTCGTGTTTATTTATTTATTTACTTTCTTTTATTTCATTTTTAATTATTTTGTTTATAAATTAAATTCCAAAAAAACATAAAGAAATAAAAACTAAAAAAAAATTTCAGAAGAAAATGTTATTAAAGTGAAACTGGCTAAGTTCAAAACTTGTCTAAATTATTCTATGTAATAACCGAGACCCAATTTGTTGAAGTTTGTTTAGATTTAAATTAAACACTCAAAGCCACTAACTAATCAGTTAGTTATAGAGAGAAATCTGGCACTGGAAAATCGATTTCAAACTATATCCAATTAAGACTAATTTGTCGCCAAAACATTTTAAACTTTCAAAAACTTGTATTCAAAAACTAGAAATTTGTTTTAATGTCTAAAATGTTAATTTTGTTAATAAAAGAACAGAATGATTATTTAATGTGTCTATGTGTTGAATATTTTAAATAACTTTGTATAATGCCCACATGAACTTTCTCTCTTGCTGGAATTTAACATGGTTTTAAATGGACACATTTTTTTTTTTTCACTAAAAGTTGGGATTTTCATTAAATATTTCAGTTATCTTTAATGTTATTTCGATGAGAAACCATTTCTAAAAAGAAACGGAATTTCAGAGAGAAACGTGTCGTGCCAGCATCCACCAATACCTTCCAAAAAAAAGAGGAAAAATTGTTAGGTCTATGTGGCTTTACCAAATTAAAAAAAAAACTGTCAGTAAGGTTTCGAGAAAAAATCCAAAAACAAATTATAAAAAAAAAAAAAAGTAAATAGACAAAAACAACAATCAGCCTAGTCGAATTTCTGGTCAACCGAATTCGGAATCAATTTCATCAAATTTCGAATATTCATCATAAACTCGTATCATTCATTCTATTTGATATTATATAATTTGTAGAAACGGTAACATATTCTCTAAAATAATTGTTCCCAGAAAAAAAAAAGATTTCTAATCATAGAGATAGATTTATTTAAGTTGCAGTTATCACTTTGAGTGCAAAGAAAATCGCTTGAACTGTTTTCGAGAAAATTCTGAAACATCTTAGGGGAAACATTTTGTACTTACAGTTTATGATTTTCTTCAAACTCAAGGCTCAGAGTGGGTAAATGCGATAAAATTGAATGTTAATTATTCTCCACTTAAAGTCGTTTCCGGAGTTGCCAAGAGTTTCAAAGAAGATACTCGTATTACCGTAAATGCGGCAGTGAGAACGAAACACAGGTGCATTTGCTCGGAAACTGGGAAAATAATATCCTCCTTGTGACTAGAAGTGATTAGACGGCATTAAGGGGTAAAGCACGCGATTACGCAGTCTCTTAGAGCCCCGATGTTTACCTGCTTTGCAGAAGTATATGCGGTTGATGACGATAGTTTTGCGAGATATTCAAATATAGTTGCCTTCTTTAAAAGTGGTAGCAAGGAAGCTTACATAATCGATCCCCCACGGTGGATACGAAAATAATGATCTGAAGCAGGAAGATAAAATACACGCCGAAAAGCGGGCGATTTATGAAAAATGTATTAATTATATCTCTGAGTTTGGCGAACGAAATTTTCTTGTGCATGGCCTGTGTTTTGGTTCTCGGGGGACTATTTCTAGAAGAACAGTTGATTTCTTTTGAGGCCGCTATTGACCACACAGCATATTATCAAAGCTGACGGAGGAGATGATTATAGACTCCCTAGCTATTAATTAACCACCACATTTATAGTTAAAAGTTCAATTTGACCATTTAATTTAAATAACTAATAAATTAATAGAGAACTGATTGGAATTATAGAAAATAAAAAACTACAAACAACTAACTAAACATGAATTAGTTATAAAATTATATTTTTTTTCTAGTTTTATTATTTACCTTAAGATTGAGTGGTAAGATGTGTCTTAGCAACTGGATACAATCGAGCACCCCCACTGATAATTTGTAAGTTTGTTATAAATAAATTGTTTCTTTTCTCCCCCTAGTCTCTGAGTGTTCCATAACTAGAAAAATTTATTTTAGTTTTGTGCAATTTTTTAAAATAATTCATTGCTTTTTTGAATAATTGATAATACAATTATTAGCTGATATAATTGACACTTTGTGATATTATTTCACAAATTAACACAAATGCTAAATTCACATGTGTGATTTCTAAGTTTTGTTGACGACATAAAGTGACTATATAATTTTGTTTTTGAATAAAATTTAAAATGCAAAGCACGTACATTTCATTATTGTTACATAACATTAGGAAATTGAATTACTATATATCATTAAAGATGTCTGGTTATAATTGGGAACAGTTGGAGGTTTAGACAGCTCTTTCTCTTACACACACGTATACATTCTCCCATTCTGTTTAATGAGAGCGCCATAGTTCAGAATTTCAATTTGACTTGTTAATTGTTCGAAAATTACTGTCAACCAGAAATTACCGTTTCTACCACATCATTCCCACCCAAAACGTTTTCCTGGTGTTAGCGGATTGGCTAAATGCCAGTGAGAAACTTTCCAACCCAAAAGTCTGTACTTGATCCTTTTGCGAAACTAAAAAAGTCAACCAAGCATATTAAAGAACAGCGAGCACCCAACCACCCGGTGGTGGAAACGTTCCCATTGGATTCCTCTGCCTCCTTACTTGCCTGCCAGCTGAGACGCATCAAGAAGTAGATCTTCTCTTTCACCCTCTCTGGCAAGACATACAACAATCTTTCTCTTAGTCTCTTCTTTAGTTATCTGAGCAAAAGATCTTTCTCCTGAATCACTAAAGAGAGTTATCGCTTGGTTAATTTCAAATTCCAGACATTCCTTGTTAGTGAAGAAATACGAAGAGAAGTGGGCAATAGCAACAGTAGCAATTCTAGAGACACTGTCTTCTAGTAGCAAACAGCAACGACGAAGTCCTTTATAATCGCATTTTCAAAGGATATGGAATTTAGCTGCAAGGCTTATTAAGATGTTCCCTCTACTTGCTTCCTCTCGTACTTTAGTTTAAGTTTAAAAGAAACTCATAAATAAAACTCTAATCTGCCTCATCGAATAAATAAGTCACATTTTACAAATTCTTTGATTTTTATGTTTTATCTGTGTAATTTGACGGTATGATTAATTCAGTTAACCCAGAAAAAGACGCTTTATAGTTAGGAAATATATTTTGCCTTGTTATGCTAGATTTTTATTTGTTTTGAAACTCTAAACTAATAATAAAAGAAAAATAATTTAAAAAAAATTTACCAGTTAATGGTCAGGGTGGTAGGAATATTAAATATGAATGAAGCTCTGTTTATTCGAAACCTTTTGTTTTGAACTGATGCGAAAACATGATAGCAAGATATCGTAGGAAAAATATCTTCTGTTTAAAATCCGCTATTTACCTATTATAACATCAATAGTCCGTCAGAATTCGTAAATCGCATATATCTCCCCACCGAATGTTCCGGCAATATTGCGTTCTAGACTCAGCAACTTCAGCTGTCTCTCCTAATTGTAAAGTGCCACCTATGGAAATCTCTATAGCAAAGCAGTTTATTTTTAGCTCAGAGATTTTTTTTGCCGATGTAATGACATAGCAATGTCAACGCCTTCACAAAATATAACAAAAGGAAAGAATAATTTATAACTAGTGGCCCCACAGCCGGCTGCTGCCTTTTCAATACAAAGGTATCAAAGACAACCACCGATAAAGCACTGTCTATTGAACAGAAGCCAGCTGGTCTTTGAAAATCGCCGATGGGCGACCAAATCTGGCCACTGACCTGAATCACTGGTCGCCGACCTAACCAAGGTCGCACGCTACTAGAGATGTCTTAGTGTGAGAACTTACTTACACACTTGACAGTGTGTGAGTAAGACTAATATAAACTTCGCCCCACTGGAAGAGGGGATCATTATATCATTCATCATTATACGAGTAGCCACATCATTATATCAGTATCATTTTACAGCAGCAGTTATACTTGAGTTCCGAGCGCGTCCCTATACAAGGTTTGACTTATAATTATTTTCATAGTTGTGCATATTAGTTTATTTATTATAATCATTTTAAATTATTTGTTATTTAACTCTTAAAATTATTTATTTATTTTTATCAAATCATATTAATTTGTTACCATTAGGCTCATTCAAATTATTGTTAAAATATATTCTATTTTTATAAATTCAGTGTTAGTAATTCAAGCAATAACTCTCTAAACTAACTTCCGCCTAATAAATCCCTCTTCAAGACATCTAACTTCATACCTCAGGAATCACGACAATTGATTCCACTACACCAAGCATAGCTGCCCAAAAAAGTAGCTAAGCCTGCTTCAGACCTAAGAGGAATCTTCGGCAATTTTGGTAGTTATCGCAGCCTAACAAAACGAACAACAAATACATCTCCAAGTTCAACAAAACCTTCACATTGAGCCTGCTGAGATAGCTGCAACTCCTTGGTTTTTAGCGAACGACTGCATTCTAGGAACAAAAAATTAACTCTGTAGGAGCCATAATTGCATTAGATTTGGCTATATAGCAATTCTCTCTCTGTAAACCTTCAGTGCTTCCTTAGGTTTATTTTTCATTTTTGAGTCATCAAAGGCAGGCGCCCATCTCACAAAAGGGTTCCAGGCTATGAAGGAGATGGTGTAACTCAGCTTACGAGATGGTGTAACTCAGCTTACGAGATGGTGTAACTCAGCTTACGAGATGGTGTAACTCAGCTTACCAGTTTGTTGGCATCTCATTCTTTACCTTTCCTGCCAACATACACTTTAATTAATTCAGTAATTTAGTATACCATTATTTTTTTTTTTTTAGTAATTAATAATGCAATACTTTTATTACCTAAATATTAGGGTATAAAATAAACCCTTTATTAACCTAACTTATATATCTATAAAATGTTCATAAAAGTATATTAACTGATATTGGCCAATGTCCAAAATAAATATAAGAAAACTGTACCAAATAAATAAAGTAACGTCAGTTAGATTACGTGATGTTTCACTTTGATCATTCGCCATTGCAGAAAATCGATAAGTTGTTAAATTTATTAAAGTTCTAGCAGACTCACTCTCTCTCTCTCTCTCTCTCTCTCTTGCCAGTTCCAATTTATCTGGATTGCCATGATTTATTCTTTTATTTATAGATATATAAAAGAATTTTTACTTAGCGCTCTAAGATTAGCAATACGATATATGGCAAATCTGTTAAAATTTTTTGGGTGACTATTTTTTCGTTTAGTAAATTTGTTTGTTTACTTATATTTTATATTTTACTCATTTAATTGAATTGCAATATTTGAATCGCGTATTACTGTTCAAATAAATGCAAAAACATATAAAGGAAAACAAAGGTGTTATATTGTGTAATATATATATATATATATTTAAGTAAAGTAATGTCGATTTTTTCAGATGGGCTTACCGTCCAACACCAAATTAGGTATCGCGGACGGGGGCGGAAGCACCTACTTTACCATTAATATTTTGTAAACTAATATAACATTTAGATGGATATGCGTGGAACTCAAACTGGGGACAAATCCATGTTACAAGTCCGTGCTCATAACCACTACACCAACCACCCTTAAATTGAATTTTTTCGGAGAAACGTTGCAAATAAAAATAGTGTAGACAATATTAAAAGTTTCAACAAAATCGTTGCAGCCGTTTTAGAGAAAATAGTTATAGAAAACTAAAAACTACTTTCAGTAAAGCTCGATATTTTGACAACATATTTTATTCTAATTAATATTATTTAGATGATAGAATTATGTAATAAACGGAAATAGCATTTTAGAGCAAACCATAACTCCCTCAAAAGTCTCCTTATATGAATTTTCCCCTGAGAAATGTTTCAAATAAAAGTTGTAGCTCTTTGTATGTATAGTTGATATATCAAGTTTAAAGAAAATCGTGGGGGGCCTTTTTCGAGAAAATCACAAAAAACAGAAACAAAGAAGAAGATTCAGTAAAATGGGGCAATTCCCGGTTAATGGAACCTAAGCGGAATATCAAGTTTGAGCTTCCTGCAACTTTTCGTTTTTGAGATATTCTTTTCATTCACACACATTCACAAAAACAGACCATTTTCTAAAAACCAATTTCTAAAAACAAACCATTTTCTAAAAACACACACACACATACAGACCATTTTTTAAAAACCAATTTTTTTGAGCTTAGGAGACCTCAAAACGTGGATTTCCGGTGAAAACTCAATTTCGAAAATCTAGCACGATCTCAATACTTCCTATTACACTTTATTGGTGTAATAGGAAGTAAAAATGAACTTTATGCGATGGAATTCTTATCACTTATACTAAGCATGCAACACTTATATGTCATGCATTCTAGGTAGTACGTTGTTTTACATTCTCATACTCCCTAATAGGGGCACAATAGATCGTTGAGGTGGCAGTGCTTTAAAAGAATCTTATCCACTCCGTATTAAGAGGAAGTATTGCAATGTTTCAAATTTACGATATTGAGTTTTCACCGGAAATAGACGTTTAGAAATCCCCCTGAGTACGAAAAAAACGTTTTCAGCTTAAGGCCAGTATGTATACGTGTTTTTTACTTTCTCTTACTCCTAGTAAGAGGAAGCATTGTAATCGGGTGTCAAATTGTTGCGATATTGAGTTTTTCCACCGGAAATTCCGTTTTGAGGTCCCCTGAGTCCAAAAAATGGTTTTTAGCAAATGGTCTGTGTGTGTGTGTGTGTGTGTGGTGTGTGTGTGTGTGTGTGGGGGGGTCTGTGTGTATGTGAACAGCATAGCTCAAAAACGAAAAACCGTAGAAAGCTGAAACTTGATATTCCGTTTAGGTATCACCATGCGATCTGACTGTGCCTTAGCTGCAAAAATTCCTCAACCGGAAGTACCACTTTACTAGTTTTTTTTTTACTTTTTTGCGTTTTTCTCAAAAATGGCTCCAACGATTTTCTTTAAACTTGGTACAATACAAAAATACAACTTTTATTTGAAACATTTCTCTAGGAAAATTCATTTAAGGGCAGTTATGGGGGAGGGAAGGGGTTAGGTTTTCATCTAAAGTGCTATTTCAGTTTATTAAACAATTTTATCATCTACATAATGTTAATTAGAATTAAATATGTTGTTGAAATTCCGAGTTTGAAAAAATCGGATAACCGGAAGTGCAATTACTTTACCAATTTACTAAATGATTTATTCACTTTTTCGCAATTTTCTCAAAAATGGCTCCGACGATTTTATTGAAACTTCGTATATAAGCTAAGATCTATAACATTTATCTAAAACATTTCTCTGGGAAAATTTTTTTAAGGGCTCTTTTAGGGGAGGGGTGGGGTTAGATTTTCATCAAAGTGCTATCCTAGTTGATTATACAATTCTATCATCCAAACATAATTAGTTAGAAATAAATAGATGGCTGAAATTCCGAGTTTCAAAAAAATTAGTAAACCGGAAGTGCGCTTTTACTGAACAGTTTTTTCAGTTTTTGACGAATTTCATTAAATTTGGTACACAAAGTATAAAATTCGTCAATTATCATTTTGAGAACTGGAGTAAGAGAAAGTTGTGTGAGTGTTTCAAACCAGATTTTTTTTTATTGTCCTGACCCCTAAGACCGAGAGTTTATTTTTCCATATGCTCCAATGTACATTATTAGGTGTCAAGCATTATGATATTATATAAAAAAAAAACTGGTGTGAAACACTCACCCGACTTTCTCTTACTGCAGTTTACAGAATTATAACTGACAAATTTTTTTCAACCATATAATTTTTACTAAATGTTAATTGCTTTCAATTTTATATCCTTCGAAGAAAATCTAAATTTTAATAAAATGACTTGTTTGAGGAAAGCATAACTTCCCCTCTCACCACCTAAGCTGGAAATGAACTTTCTCGGTGAAAAGTTTCAGTCAAGACTTATAGGTTCTCGTATTCATAGTTACTATATTAAATGAAAATCCGTTAGCGCTTTTTGTTGTGGAGAAAAACGCAGTAAACTGACAAAACAGCTGTTCAGTAATATTATTAATTATTGTAAAGCAATAATTAATATTATTTAGATGATAGAATTGTGTAATAAACTGTAATAGCACATTATAGGAAAACATTTTTTTACTTTTCTCCTAAAAAACCCATTAAATGACTTTTTCCGGAGTAATTTTGTAGTGTTTTGCAAATTTTGCAACCAATCAGTAGATTGGCAATTTTGGTTGAGGAATTTTGTGAGATCACTTATTGTCGAATCCCATGGTGATACCTACACGATATCTTTTACCATCCTTATTGTGGTTAGCCTTTGGACTCTTGGTAATTTTTTTGAAATTATATTTTTTCCAGCTGTTACACCAAACAGGAGCCGCATATATTATGCTAGAAAGGGTTGCGCCCCTTTGAAGGGCCTCACTATCCAGTATTCAATAAACCTTGGTTGCTTTCCCCAAGTTAAGATGTTAAGGCCCAACATCGTTTTATTTGAAATACTATTTTCTTAAATGGTTTCTGTCATTATACGGGATTTTCTCATAGATAGCTACAACAATTTCGTTTATAATTTTTGGCATACTTACTAGACTTACATGAACTATCTCTATCATATTTATTTGAAATATTATTTGAGGAAAATTTATTTAAGTGATTTAAGGATTTGGTTTCCCAGTAAAGGGGAATTAGCTTTTACTATGTAATTCTATCAGCTATTAATTGGTTTTTAGTATTAGAATATGATGACATTCTACATCACATTGTAGAGGTTGCGGTCTCAATTAAATTTGGATTTTCAGTTTACATAACCAATTAAAAAAAAAAAAAAAAGAGAAAAAACTGCCTGACCTGTTTTTGAGTTGTTCTCGTGATTAATGATTTAATCCAAACTTCGGATTCTAGCAATTATTTATGGCCTATATTTAATAGGCCGAGATTATTATATTCCGGTAAAACCATAGATTTGAATGAAATAAATCTTTTAAAACTGATAGACCTTTATGTGTGCGATTAATTTGCGAGGTTTAAAAAGAAAAGTGATGGTGAAAATTGCAAAAACTGAATATCAATTTGAATTTCTAAAAATTTTTTCGTTTTGTCATATTTCGTCTACTATGACACTCACCTAATAATATATTTCCGGATGCACGGAAACTCAAAACATTATTATATTTCCTGTAAAATTTGAATTTCAGGAATTTGTCACAATTTGCAAGAATCTCACTGACAGCAGTAAGAGTGATTATATATCGATTACTTCATAAAAATATTAATTTTAAAGCTAGCTTTTCAACAAATGGGGCGCAAAAAATCTGTCTGTAATAGTTTGAACAATAATTCTACTATCTCTGAATAATTCTACCAAGTGCTGAAAGTTTAGCGAATTTCATAAAATTCTGGGCGGCTATTTTTTTTTTTTTTTTTTTTTTTTTGCGACGTTAGTGAGTAAGTTGAGAATTAAAAAGAATTAAAAAAATATTAAAACATCATAATTTTGTTTATTCTTGCTCAAAATTGTTTGCACAAAAAAAATTATAATATATATATATATAATATAATAAAATAGTGAAAAAAGAATGATACGATATTCACTGATATCAAAACAACAGACAATAGGATTAATTCTGTTTACAATATGTTGGTGCGTATGTCTGAGTGTATATATACATAAATGTAAGGTTCTATATTCACTTTTGCATACATAAAATGCGGGCGGCGACAATATTGTCAATACCATTGTATAATTTACGCTCAACACTGGTTTATAATCACTTTATATCCAGAAAGGCTTTTGATGAATGTATGTTGGTACGAATGGGAATGAATAGAGGAAGCATGAAGGGTGTAAAATTTAACCCGGCTCTCCAGCAAAAACAGTCGTGGGAGGAGGCAAAACGAGTTGAGTTTATAGACTATCAGATTTGAGCTTTATGGTGGGGCAGAGGAAACCTTTTGTTCTATAAATCAAAATAACAACAGTAAATGGTAGTTATGACCTCTGCCAAATAGGATAAACATTATATGCCAAAATATTCCAGTGTTTGTTAGGCATACAATTTTCAATGAAATTTAATCATTTTTGGGCGTCACTTTAATTGAAAATAAGTACACAGAAATACTTTCAGTGAACAATCTAAAAATATATATATATGGAAGAATAATTAACTAAAATCCTATCCTACGAGATTAATATTTATAAAAGAGGACATGAGTGAAATTCCTTTGAATGATTATTATATTGTGTTTATATGTAAATGGAGAAACAATGCAGCCTAAAATAATTTTGAAAGGATGTTTTGGAACTAACTTTGTCTAAAATATCTGTTTATTAAATTAAATACGAAATATTGTTGATGTAATCTGTTGCTTTTACTCTTCATTCCTCGTTGGTTCATTTATGTCATGTTAATATATTACTTGGCTCATCATTAAATGTATATACGAGTTTTTCTTACTACAATTTACGTAGTTTTGATTTATTTATTTATACGACTATTTACACATTTACAAAATTTACATTATAATGTAAATATTTACATCCAAAATATAATTAGACAAACAAATTTAATTTCCGTTAAACCGATTTTCTTCTTATTATCGGCATTTTGACAACACATTAAATTCTTATTAATATTAAATGGCATGGTGATACCGCATATGGTGCGACGGTATTATATGGCACCGCATATGGTGCAGTGATGGCATCGCTTAATTTAAGGAATTGGCACGTACATTGGAAAGCGTAAATTGGAACGTTTCAACCAGTAACTTCCTGAAATGAATATTACGGACAAAAGTTTCAAATAAAGTTGTAGCTTATTTTACTGAAAAGCTATTCAGTAAAAATGAGACTTCCAGTGGACTGATTTTCATCAAAACCTTTTATTAGCAGCTAACGCGAAATCAATTTTCTGCTTTCGGGCAGGGTTTTCAATTTATAAGTTATATTGAACACACACACACACATACACACAGGAATCTTTAACTTACACAACGACCAATTTCTAAAAATCACTTTTTCGGACTCAGGGAATAATAAAATATGCATTTTCGTGTATAAAAATTAATATTGTAAATTTGACGACGACTGATTTAAAAGTTTCATGTAACGTGTTTGTTTTTTTTTCCTTTTAATTTAAAGCGCGTCAACATCTATGGTCATTGGCGCCCGCAGCCTTCTCAGTGCACTGCCGGTCTCCGGACAGTGTTCTTTTGTTACAGACAACACTGTACAAGTGAGCTGTAGAGGCACCTAGGAAGAAAAAATCTAAGGGTAGCTCAGCTGGAATCGAATCCGGGTCCTCTGCGTGGGAGTGCAGTAAGCTAACCATTTAGCTAATCCCTTCCCTCGTAACTTGTTATGAACATATTTTGATACAATGATATTTAGAAATGGGTGCTAATTTGTAGGTCTATGTGTGTATGTATGTAGAAAAATGGTTACGATTTTCCTTAAACTACGTATGCTATATACACACTAAGTGCCTATCACTTTTCTTGAAACAATTCTCTCGGTAAATCTAATTTTTAGAGATTTCTGAAGAGCCTGTAACGTTAGATTTCAAATATTCCCAGGGTTAGGTTTATTATGTTACTGACGCTGCATTCTTGGTTATAATGTATTCACATTTAAATAACTCTGCCATGGGCGGAAACCAACATGACCTTCATTTATATGACCTTCATTTATAGAACAGCATTCAGAACAAACGATAAACTTGTAAACAAAATAGGCACACATATTGAAACAACCAACCTGTATGACAAAAATGGCATATGCAGACTCTCTTGCCCCAAATGCAATTGCACGTACGTAGGTCAGACCGGAAGAAGCCTCAGAGACAGGTTTAAAGAACACCTACGCTCATACAAATTTAACAAAACCGACTCCATTATGCAAACCACAAAGAATTATGGTTATTACTCCACTTACGATTATAAAGAACAACCATAATCCATAAAGAATAGAAAAAACAATGGTCCTATTATACCAAGGCACCAAAGGACGATGAATGGGCATTCTAGAAAGAATAGAAATATACAAACATAAGACTATCCACAGAAACATAATGAATGATCAAATAAACTATAACTCAGACATACTCTTTAAGGTCCTATTACAAAAGACGTAACTATACATGTTTGTTTGTGTGTAATATATATAAATATACGTCTGTGTATAAAATGTGTGTTAACACACATACAAAAAAAAAAAAAATTGTATGATGCATGCACCACTTATTAATAAATTCTAACCTGTGGAACTAAATTTTCTTCTTCCCTCGTTTAAAATACAGATTATTTGCATAATGCACTTTTGAAATTTACTATCGCCCTCTATTAAACAAAAAATACCTTAAAATTGCCACCACGACATTTCACTCAACATATTCTTCAATGTATCTTAACATAAATTAATAATCATTTAAAAATAAGCATGATAAATAAAAAAGAATACATTTGATTTTCTCTATTATTTATTTTAATATCATCTCCAATTTGCCATTCGCTGCCAAACCTTCTTACATATCAATTTACCTACATATTTTCTTGTAATAACACCTTGCTCAGATTTCACATTTGTTTATTATTTGTACTAGCTTTTGACTGTTCATAAACTTTGCATTTTGCCTTTCTTTAAACTTTATCCATTCTTATTAGTAGAGTGAAATTTCTTATCATCCCCCCTTACTAAAAATTACTTGATAAATTAACACCATTATTAAAAATTTAGTTATAAAGTATCCTTCAGAACATGCTATTTATTATACACTATTTTCTAATGTCAAATCATATTTTATAACAATTCCATTTGCCATTAATTACACACACAACGTAACATAATAAACTTATAACCTCCCGCACATACAAACCACAAGTGTCGTGTGAAACGAACCATTGCGTTTGAAATGAAGTCTCTCCGCAATCCGAAACCGGTCAGGAACTAAATAAATATACGTGCTCAGTTATTGTAGTCAATTCATGCCTTATTAATTAATTGTATCGTAATTTATTTTTATTTTCATTTTATTGATCTTATTTTATTAGTAAATAATAATTAATGGAGTTCTTTGTTTTCTTTTTCTCTTTAAAACGAAAAAATAATGTGATTTATTTGTCTTGTTAATTTATTATCTTGTCTGAGACTCTGGTTGACGGATTGTTATCCATGCCTAAAAAGTAACTTGTTTATTATATCATTTGTATCATTTGTGTCAATAAAGTGCTATTATTATTATTATTATTACATGCTAGACGGATAAAATGTCCAGATGTTATCCAGCATTGCAGACCCATCCACATATTCAACATTTTCACTTAGGTTTGGGCGACTGAATAAAAGACTGCAAGTTTAAAGAGAAATTGTCAATTTTCTAATTGTATTATAAAACCAGCAAGAGAATGTTGAATGTTTCTTTCGCAACAGTTATTTTTTTATAAACTACTACTACAGAAATGACTATTATTAACATTGCTCAAGTTTTTAAATATTTTTTACACATAATTTCGTAACGTATACAAAGTTGTTTTTTT
Organism: Triatoma infestans; assembly: GCA_011037195.1. Taxonomy (NCBI): domain Eukaryota; kingdom Metazoa; phylum Arthropoda; class Insecta; order Hemiptera; family Reduviidae; genus Triatoma; species Triatoma infestans. Next base: position 50,968 of record JAAEAF010002525.1, on the reverse strand, counting down.
TTATCTTTAAAATTGTTACATAATAAATTAAATATTTACATTATATTGTTATTTTATATTTAAATAGATAATTATACATTCTTCAATGGGAAAAAAAACCCTTATTTTGTGAATATTTAAAATTTTCATATAAACTGAAAACACCATTAGCCAAACCCCTTGAGGCGTCTCTTGTTTATAATAAAGCAAAGATAAGAAATTGCTTGAGATCGGAAGCCAAGCAAGCGAGCCAAGCATGTAATCTTGCTCCCGGACATTTTCTTGTTTAACATTGTATTATAAATAACAGTTTTCTTAAAAGTAATTATAATAAACTGTATAATAATCAGTTTGTTGCTGTAAACGAAAAATATTAACAAATACTCTTGGAATTTTAAAAACACGCTTATTATATGTTTATATAAAATAATTCTAAGAATTGGATGAATAAATACGCTTGTGAAAATGTTCACAATACGCTTGTCAAAATTTTCTTGTGTAAATTTTCCAGAAGTTATGTTGCAATTAAATTTGGTTATTGTTCGGCTATTTTTTTTATTATTTTTCTTTTATTTAGAATTTTACAACTACATGCCATAGCATGTATACACGTAAAAATTATACAAGTATACAAAAATAAGACATGATTGGCGTGGATGGTCGGTTATCCATCGATTACCACCATTAATAGTCCACGTTTCAATCGTTCTTGTCAGATTTTTCTGGAAGTGAAGTTGAAGAGAGAATGTGAACACGAGGATAATGGAGGGAAAGTTTATTGTGGAATTTTCAGTTACTTGGATTTCGCTAGAGTTTTGCTGGATGGAATGTTGAAATCTGTATGTATAGTTTTGTTGGATACATAATAAGGTGCGGGTCAACGATGCGATATAGGATCTCGTAGTGGACGGTTTGGATTCAGTTAAGAGTGTTTCGTGTAATTCTATAAAGTTCTAGTCCGTAATTTCAAAATGGTGCAATAAAGTTGTCGCTGAATGCCGTAAAATGAGTGACACTGCTAGGCAAGGACGAAATGAATTTGAGCAGGCAGGAAGCAATTATTCACTTCTATATCAGTTATCATTCTTCAGTTTCTTTATCACCTTCCTCTTGGTCTTTGTTTTTACCAGTTTCTTCATCCTCATCCTCAATTTCTTCCTCATTATTATTCACTATTTTATCATTTCTTCTTCTTCTTCCTCCACCAATCGTGGTGGCCGCCATTTCCTGTAGATCTGCCAAACTCCTTTTTCTTCACTATATCCGTAATAGTAGGCAATTGTCGGTACTTACATCCTCCATCTTTATTAACCTATGGTCATACATCCTTCCTCATAGCTTCCAATTATCTTTGTACTTCTTCAAGCTTATGACGGAGGTTAATATCTCTTCATGTACGCTTCTTATCTCTACCATACCTAGTCCTATGCATTTCCTAAAGTTGTCGAAGTTTGTGTTAAACTCTCTAATTTTTTCACCGCTTTTTCATGTCTGGCTTTCTCCCCTGTTGCTATCCAGGTGATTGCCTAGATATCGCAATATTATGATAATTGAAAACACTACATATATTTTACACTCTGCTGAATACAATTTCTAGCAAACATACAAAATCCTCAAAAACACAGGAGCACAATGAATAAAACTGAAATATATCCCCCTTGTGCTCCAAACAAAATAGCTACCTGGTTAAGTAGTTTTTCTTTACATCACTAAAATGCAGCACCTGGTTGAGTTACACACATACCCTTCACGCTCTAAACAGAAGGGAACATTAGCTTCCCTGTCCTATGCTTAACTCTGATATTTTAAAAATTGCACTTACACCCCTTGTGCTCTAGACCCCTCATATTGATTCACATTGTTTTGTACTTTATACATAAAATATTTATTAAAATTGCTTAAGATAGAATTTAGTAAATTAACTAAATAAATCTGTGTTTTCAATTTTATTTATATTATGTAGTCTAATTTATTTAATTTGCACTTATTAAAGTAATTCACAAAATGGAAACCATAAAATATTTATATATAATCATCCATTCTTTATAGGTATACAATTTTTATTTTTTATTGTATATTCAATTCCCCCAATTCTTAACATCATCCGATCAATTCCGTCCTCGGTCACTATTGCCCCATCAAACACCAAACCTCCCTCCACATTGTAAAGACCTCTTTCCGCATCCATCCTCCATCTCTCTCTACAGACTCTTCAATACATTCCAGCAACTCCTTCTGAAAAATTTTTCCACTCTTTTCTAAACTTTCCACTTCCCCAGGGAGATAATTATCTCCTCACATCTCCTACCATCCACTCATTCCTCATGTATTACGTACATAAGCTCTATCTTTCAACCCCTCACTTTTCGTTGTAAAAATGTTTGCTAAATTAGGTTGTTGATCAAAATTACTCAAAATAATAATAGTAATATTAATAAGTGAGTATTCTTTAATTTGTTTTTTAATTTTTTTTCTTCTTAATAATTAAATTAAAAATGCATTATATTATTAACATTTTAAAGCCATTGATTTTATTTATACGTATTTTGTTTTTTTTTTTTACTTTCTCTTACTGCTGTAAGAGAAAATAATGCGATCGTGTCAAATTTACCAAAAGGGAGTTTCTAGCGAAATGATTCTTTTGATGTACCCAAGTCCGAAAAAGTGGTTTTTACAAAGTCGTATGTGTGTGAGTTTCTGGATAGTCAACGTAATTTAAAAAATGGAAAATTGCAGAAAGCATTTTCTGTGTAAATGGTTTCGTTTTCTTTTTTTGCGATTTTCTCAAAATCGGCTCCAACAATTTTTCTTTAAACTTGCTATATCAACCAATCATTATAAAGAACTATAACTTCTTTTTTCTTTTCTTTTTTTAAACATTTATCTAGAAAGAAGTTTCCTCTAAAATGATATTTTAGTATATTGTTCAATTCTATCGTCTATAATATTAATAAGAATTTAATGTGTAGCCAATCTTCCTAATTTTAAGAAAATCCGCTTGCCAGAAGAACAAGTTTTTATATTTATATTATTGTTTTAAGTATTTTAATTATTGTTTGTGTGTGAATTTTGTAATTTAGATAATAAGTGTATAAATAAATCGAATCTATGTACATTGGAGTAAGAGAAAGCCATGTAATTGTTTCGCATCAGAATTCTGTTTACTTACAATTAATTAATAATATTACTTAATAATATTTGCTATGGTTACCGCTCATTAAAGGATAATTTCCTCACAATACTGATAAATTCACTAGTTTGGAGTTTTTAAAATGAAATTAATTCAACCTAATTTTTTTTTAAATGGGCGGTAGAATGATGTACCATACTGAAAAGGCAACTTTTGAAGGAAGTATAACGAACCTTCTCCCATAAAACACCCTTCAATATCTCAGACAAAACAAAAGTTAATTATAATTAGGATATGTCTTTCAAATAATTAATTTTACATAGCTTGCTAATAGCCTAGGCATGAGTTTCTGTTTCAGAAGAAGCTAATTTCGAGTAAAGCACATAAAAATGTTAACTTGAGGGCTCTAATTTCATTATAAAAACATACGAAATAATACTGATGACACACAAAACCACAGACACTGAGACTCACACACACAAAAAAAAGTTCTCTGTCATTTAAATACTTGTTAGTAATACAGTAAACTCTTTGTATGTGAAAAAGCCTTGTTTTTGGAAGCCTTTAAACTCCTCTTACACTTCCTCCTTTTACATGTCCTTCCATTCCTTCTCCAGTTGGTTTTGCTGCGGAGTCCCAAAAACCTAGTACACTTTCCCACCAACTAATCCTTGCACCGCACGCCTATAGATACGGAAAACCTTACCAAAACAACAACAACCCAACTATAATCATTAAATTCTCATATAATCTCGTGTCTTCACACAGACACAAACACACACACACCACCCAGAAACAACCACATACTAGAAACAAACAAACATAAAATATATATATATATTTTAACTAAATTTACTATATATTTATTTTACCACATCAACAAAACTTTTCTTCACTGTGAAACACAAAGTTTTTCTCTTTCTGTTCCTCACTTCACACACACCGGATTAACTTTTCTCACTACTAATTTTCTGACACAAAAATTCTTGTACCTAAAAACAAAAATAAACATGACTGTCATAAACTAGTTTGAAAACTTCTTTGAAAAACAAGAAAATATAAATGAATTTTTACATTATATGCTCCATTCCAGCGAAGTGTATGGTTGCTCACCGTAAGAAATAAACAAAAAAAGATTTCTCTCTTCTTAGAAGATGCTTTACTGGAGAAGAGGTTGTCGAGTTTCTCCTATTACAATTGAAGAAATAAGGAAAATTGTGGGTCAAGTGAGATCAGTATACCCAAGGATCGATAAGAATAAATAGAACTGCTTTGATATGACCTTATTATGCGAATGGGATAAGAGATGGTCGAAGAGAGTCTTCCCGTATGTTCCCCCAAAGAATAGGAGAAGAGAATGATCTTGGAGAAGAGATGACTGGGTAGAGTACAGGAAAAAATAACAGTGAAAAAGGGAGATTGGAATGACAGAGCGAAGTGGTTTATTGATGTCACTGAGTATATTGAAAAGTTGCCGTAATCCGTTGAAAAATACAAAAAAGTTATATGGAAAGAGATAACAAGATTCTGATGTGGAACCTCATATCAAGAAATTCTTTAAAATTTTCATTATTTATTTTTTTTAATTTATGGCGCGTCAACATCTCTGGTCATTGGCGCCTGGAACATTTTCAGTGCACTCCTGGCTTCCGGACATTGTTCTCTCGCCAGCAGACAACATCGTTCATTCCTGGAATGTAAGCTGTAGAGGCTTCTGTGTAGGGTGCGGAATACCCGCTTCATCTAATGGCAGGGCAAAGTCCCGGCCTTGTCAGAAGGGTGTTGCAAAACCGTAGGCTTGGACAGGCTTGCCTGCCGAAGGTCGGCCCAGTGACCATTCTAGGCCTTTAAGTAGGAGACTTGTTATCTCTACATAATGGTACCACGGGATCGCGAGTCAGCCCGGCAGAGCTTGCTCTGCACTCACGAGTTGAGGAATGGTTTCGTGGGGGTCGTGTGTTAGCATGGAAGATGGTAGATTTTCCAATGTTTCTTTCTGGTGAGCGGGGGATGGTTGGTTTGCCCTCATGGAATAGTTCCGCCATCTCCCAATCACTCACAAGCGGCATGTAGAGGCTTCTGTATCGGATATATAGAGCTTGAGTTTTGGGTTATGGAATACTCTCTGCATCTCGAATGGCATGATAAGCCATTCAGCCATGGTCAGCCAGCTGCTGCGTCAGGAGGGTGAGGAAGGTGATATGCAGGTTCACGCTTGTACATGGCCAGGCCATTAACCATTCTAGGCCTTTAAGCAGGGGACTATGGTCTCTCTACAAAATGGGACCAAGGATCGTGGTTCAGCCCGGCGTAGAGTTGCTCCGTCCTCATGAGCTGAGGAATTTGGTCGAGGATTTGCGATGAGGATCATAGACTCCCCGTGGGTCTGTTTGGTGGGAGGAGGTGATTTGGTTTGCCTTCGGAAACAGTTCTGCTCACTTCCATTCCTTCTCACAACTTCATGTAGGAGCTCCTAGAAAGAGACAAATCTAAGGACACCACTGTTGGACTCGAATCCGGGACTTCCGCGTTGCTAGTCCAGCATGTTACCACTGAGCTAAACCTTTCTCTGGAAAGCTTTATTCATCATACTTTGATCATACTTTCCATAGGATAAAACTCCTAAAATCATTGTACATAAAAAAATTTGCCCATAAAAGTAAAAGCTAAAATTAAAAACTATTTGTGGCGGATTTGGTAAAAGTTTTTGAGTATGGATTTATAATCTGGCCTGTTCCCAGATCATAAGCATTCAGTGTATCACATTTCACATGGTTTAATATATGGTAGCAAATAAATAAATTAAGAATGAAAAGAGAGAGTGAGGTTGTGTATGAGAGAAAGATAAAAAAAGGGGGTTATTTTATAATTTAGAATTTACTTTAACATCTCAAAAACACTGTATCGTAGCTAAATTTAACTTTCTCTCAAGCCTCCTTAAAAGAGGGAGGTGACCTTCTGTTGATGACCTCTTTAAATTAATCTCTCTAATAAAGAGGGCTTTTTAGTCCTTTATTACAAACCAATTTTAGACAGTGTAAAACATCTTTAAAATAGTAACCATGGCAACTGATCCACACAGGCTGTTCTAGGAAATAAATAATTGATGAAGTAGCTTAAATTGTTACCAAAGATAGAATGGAATGAAGACTTAAATGAATAAATAATCAGCTTATTAATTGTTTTATTTCCATAAAAATTAAAAAATTATTCTTTGCAAATTTCTTATTGCTACATTTATTTTATATTTACTTTATTTTTTTAATAAACTCGCAAGCAGGTTAATGAGAGTTTATATAATTATAATCCTACAAATGAATTTTATTATTTTAAAACTTGTTTTTGTCCTCTTATTACATTTATTCTGAATAAAAGTCAAGTGTTTAACTTTTTATTATTTGCAGGTACATAACTACCTACATTTTACTTTTTCTAATTGCTGTTAAAGGAAGTACAGTAAACTCCCGATTATCCGTATGCGGATTATCCGTGCGTGAATTTAATTTATTATATTGGCCCTGAATTCTGTTGACTCTTTGTTGAAGTACATCGACCAATGGGAATTCGAGTATAACGACGTATTTCTAAGGAAATGTTTTATGGATGGGGTGTGGTTATGTTTTATATTAAAGTGCTATTTTAGTTTATTACACTACTGTATCTTCTAAATAATATTATTTAAAATAAAATATATCTGAAATTCTAAACTTTGAAGAAAATAGGTTAACCGGTAGTGTGTTTTTACTGCTGAAAACTTATTTCAGTTTGCTATTTACTCTAAAATGGTTCCAACGAATATTTTTTAAATTTAGCATATCGACTACACACATAAATAGCTACAACTTTTATTCGTGACATTTTTCCGGAGAATGCCATTAAAGGTTTTTTTTTTTTGAGGATTGGTGGTAGGTTATGTTTTCCTCTAAACTGTAATTTAAGGTCATTATACAATTCTTTCATCTAAATAAAATTAAAAAGAATTATATATGTTGTCGAACCTCTGAGCTTGAAGAAAATTAGTTGACCGGAAGTGCGTTTTTACTAAAGTTATTTAATTTTTTTTTTTTACGATTTTATCCATAAAAACTACAACAGATTTCATTAAAAAAAAATTTTACACTAATATTGAATACAGAGATATATCAATTTTGTTTGGTACTTTTATCCGGAGAAAGTTCATTTAAAGAACTCTTGTTGTACGGTGTACACTGTTCTCCAGTACAAACTTAAAAATTATAATTTTGAAGCAAATTTGTCACTTAAATCTGTGTAAAACTGCAGTAAGAGAATGTCGTCTTTCATCATATCATGTATTTTCTCCTGTTACTCATAATAACAGAGAATATTGCAATCGTGTCGAATTTTTGAAATTCAGTATTCCCCAGAATCACATATTTTGAATATGTATTTGAACATATATGTGTGTATGTTTTAACAAAATATCATAAAAAGAAAATATTGCGGAAGATCAAACATGTTATTCCGTTTAGTTACTACCATCGCGTCTGACATGAACTATCTTTAGTGCGCCTTTATGATTTTTTTTTTTTTTTCAGTTTTTCGCGATTTTCTTGAAAATAGCCTCCAACGATTTTCTTTAAACTTCGTATACGCTTTACATAAGCACCTATGACTTTTAATTGTAGCATTAACCGGAGAGAATTGAATTTGGGGAGATGGGGTGTTCTGTAGGAACTGTATTGCTTTTCTCTAGACAACCAATTCAATACAATATACCCCCCCTCTGAACAGTATACATAAGAAGCATCGGTAGAATTCCAAATTGGATGAAAAACCAGTTAACCAAAAGTACAACTTTACAGAATTAGTTGTTGAGTTATTTTTTTTTTTTTTTAATTTTTCTCGAATAAGACTTTTAAGTTTCATTAAACTTGGAAATTTCCTAATTGTACAGTTATAAACCAATCACTTTTAATTTTTTTAACATTTTTCTGTAAATATTGTATTTAGGTAGTTCTGAGGAACCTACGATATTTTTATTTTATTTTAAAAACCACATGGTTTTTAGGGTAAAGCTAGGAGAGATGACTCACATTTCAAAGTTATGCTCTATATCAAAATATAGGAGGTATATTAAAGAGGTAATGCTTATGAAACATGTATGTCAATTACTATTATCTACAAAAAAAAATGTTATTTTTCCAAATAAGGACATTCTCATTTATTCTAGAAACAAAATACAAATACCATCTCCATTTGGCCGTCTCTCCTACTAAGGTAGGATAGATGATGCACCATAGGTAAGAGAACTCTCCCCTGTGAAGGAAATTTAGGTGATCGACATGAAACTTCGTAAACACTATGGCTAAGAGTCCAACTTTGACGACATTTCAATTGCAATTTATATAGCATATAAAAAAAAATATTACTTAGCATTGTGAAAATTCAAGTATTCACCAGATATAGCTGATGCGTATGAATGTTCGTAGAATACCGAAGAACAAACAAAATAACTGAAGAGAATTTTGCATTACGTTCGCTTCTGATCTCTCTATCCTTGGACTAACTTGCATGACGCCACGTGGTGGCAAACAAGAGAAGTAAAGCCCAGCGTCTTCTCTTCTTCCCCCTTCATCACTCCTAGCTTTACCTTATATAAATGCAACAAATAAGAAAAACTGCATTGTATAATATCATGAATGGCAGTTATCCAGTGATAACTTAGATATCCAAGAGGTCGAGGGGCCAACGGCGTTTCAGCCGTCTTTGGGGAGTGAGTATGAATAGATAGCTTGGACGAGGGGATTTTGGATTGAGGGATAGGTGACTGTGGAATTTGTTGTATCGGGATTTTGTGAGGTCGTGACAAACGGGATCTTCCCGAGGTCGTTGTGGATGGTGCCGGTTTGAGACGTAAAAAGGGGCGCCGACAATGCGACGGTGGATTTTTTGCCTGAAGGGTTTGAATTCTATTGAGGTTAGAACGCTTACTAGTGCCCTACAATTCTAGGGAACTCTGATGTTCAATTTACAAATATTGTATTTGTTCAATATTTTTGGCGTTCTCTTCTTTGAGTATAATTGTAATCACATCTATACCTGTCTGGGTAGGTTCTTATTCCCCCTCCCTCCTTCATCACACAATTTATTTTAAGACAAATGAGTACATTTTGATGTTTATCGAAGAATTATCATTTTATCGCATTATTTTCTTAAAATAGTACGAAAAAATCGTGTGAATATTACACACCAGATTTCGTCTTTTTTTTTTTTTTTTTTTTTTTTTATGACAGCAGCAGTATTAGGATCAAAAAATAGAAAAGAAAAAAATGTTTAAAATTTATAGCTTTTAAAATTGAAACAAATTTCATTACATACACTAAAAGTTTAAAAAGAGATTAAAAATCCACTAAATGATGCGTGTCAGACACAGGAGAGGGGTGACAAAAAAAAAAAAAGAAAAAAAATGAAAAAGCAAGAGAAAATAAAGGAGATAGAGAGAATGATAAAAGAGAGAGATAAAGTGGTTGATAAAATGTGATAGAGCGAGAGAATGAGAGATGCATATAATATGTTTTTTGTTTTATTTTTGGCATCCTATTCAGGAGTTTTTTTCTCCACGAACGCTTCGTTGGTCAACTGACCCCCCCCTCCAAATGAATTACTACAACTACTGCTTGTCCTATAATATTTCTACCATTTCTACCAAACTAAAGGCAAAATAACCGGTCTACAGTGGAATATATAGGACGAAAGAATGAGGGAGAGAGTGATGTGTAAAAAAGGTTTCGTAGTTCAGTATCAGAATATATGAATGAATGAAATAGACGATAGTGACTTTAGAGCTACGGTGGTTGGGGTGGTGGAGGGGATGAAAGACCAACGGCGGTACACTAGAGCACTCAAATGTGTGTTGTTGCTCTTTGACAACATAACTGACGGCAGTTATTCATTGAAAGCGTCCAAGCGACCATATTTGAAGCGCTACTGCCCCCGGAACGCTCATCACCATAATGGCTAAAAAAAAAAAAAAAAAAGTTGGCGTGACTAGTGGCTAAAAATGATCGTGACCAAAACATATTTATGCTGTCTAGCTTCCCCCCTCCACCACCACCGCCACTTTTTAGCAGCTTTCAGATAAAAGAATAAAAGGAACACTTCATATGTATGGGCAATATATTTACATATTCTGTCATATTATTTTCTTTTGTTTTAAGTTTTTGTCTTTTTTTTAAGTTCTTTTTTTTTTTTTATGCTTTTGTTATTATTTATTTATTTTAATTAAAAGTAACCAGGGAAATATTTGTATTGTTTTATGGCATGTAAAGGGATCATATATATTGCTTTCAACCCTTTTTGTTTTTGTTTTTTTTTTTTACTTTCACCCAATCCTGTAAATGAAGTATTGCTATAGAATCAGAACAGGAAGCTAGAGAGCTTTTTAAATATCCAAGGAATTCCTTAAAACATGATAATTTCACAGAGGCGAGGGGATGAAATTATTTGCATTCCTGACATGGGATTGTATACCGCTGAAAGTAGACTAACCCCAAGAGAGAGTAGACTAACCCCAATTTCAGGAATCTTACGTTCCGGCGGAAATCCCAAGCTATACTGGATACCCTTAACCGATACTGATAACTGATAGGACCTGGAAAAGTAGATATATTCTTCAACTATCTACGCTTTGCTAACGCAAAGGCAGACTTATATCATCATGACACACATTTTAAACATGGTATACATTTCATAAGACTATATACTTTGTATTCTTGCTGAAACTAAATATAGCCTAATATATCTTTTAGACCGCGGACGGGCGGTCATGCTAGAGGAAGTAGGAGCCACGTCCCTTCTCTACCAAAGTTTAGTGCCTTATTGGCTTTGAAGGTGTAACGACCCTGAAGAGGCTTATTGCAAGATAGGCGAAACATTCGATTTTTAGCAAACCATTGACTCGGTCTTAACCCGGAAACTCTAATGTTCTTATTCATGAAAATGGCCGCGGAATGGCCTAAAATATAATATATTTTAAAATCTTTAATAGATATCCAAATTTGAAGAAAATCGGGTTCAGAATTTTCTTGAAAACGGTTAAACGGTTACAAAGATTTTCTTTAAACTTGGAATGTTTGCAACAACAGTTAGGTAGAAACGTATTTTTCTCTGACAAAATTGATTTGAAAGGCTTATTGGAGGTGTATCAGTTAGTTTAAATTTAAATAAAAAAAAAAAAAAAATAAATAAATAAATTTGCAAAGATTTCTTGGTTTTGACCTTTCACATAAAGCCGCTCAGATATACAAGAGAAATCCCACCAAATTTTCTTTAGGGGCGAGCCCATCTAAACGTGTAATGTTACTATTTTAAAGAAAATTTCTTGATTTAATTGTATTAATTAGAGTACGGGAAAGCCATGTGAGTGTTTCACAACTGATTTTTTTATTTCTTTTATGGCATCATTGAGTGTAAAGTACTGTAAATACTTTCATCAATTGATGTTTACAGTAATTTCGTTACCAAGAAGCGACGGCTGACGTGAAGACATTCAAAACTCTTCGTAAAAATAAATGTAATCATGGTCTCAAAAAAATTCTCAACTTATGCTCCTCTTATAAAGCGCTTGAAAGCCACTGGTTAGTTTAGAAAGTTGGTTAAAAAAAAAAATAAAAAAAAAAAATAAAAAAATACAATTCTACAATTTAATGACATATGAAGAAGGGTTTCATTTATCGTGAGTTTCATTATATTTTTTGTTGGATGTTTGTGACTATTGTGAAGCGTGTGTCACGCCTTAATATTTTACTATTGACAATTAAGTGCATGCACAAACTTGCATGACTATGATGGTGCTTTACACGGTAATATATTGTGTGCTTCGATATGATACCATGGTACTTACTCTCTCTCTCTCTCTCTCTCTCTCTCTCTCTATCATTCCTTCTCTATCCCAGTTTGGTCCACCTTGTTTGTTAGGGAATTTTAGTGTGGTTAGGTTGGCTGCAATGGTACCTAGTGCTGTAGAATATATATATATATATATATATGCGCTAACGAGACCCCACGCTATGCCCTTATTAGTGTCAAATTTTGTAAGTGACGGGTCCTCTCGTGTTGTAGAGTCCACTCTACGGAAGTGCGGGGAATGAGGCTGTCACCTCTCTTAACCTTCGCTCCCCTATTACTTGCCAAACTCCCTATCTCACGCAATAACTGTCACCTCACAATTTTGTATCCCTTCCTACACCCTTTATTTTTCTTCCTTTTCTCATTATATATATATATATATATTTTATAAGTACATACTTCACTTTATTTAATACATATGTATATGTAACTAGTGAGAACAATCTCATTTATATACATAATGTTTTCATTTTTATATTCATCAACGTCCTTATTATTCACACCGTAAATTATAATTATTGTTACCTTCCACAGTGACTTTATTCTTTAATAGTTCTCGTATCACTTTATTGTGGAAGTAATACGACTGTGTCAAATTTTCGAAATCGCGTTTATATCCGGAAATACATGTTTTGAGGTCCCTTGAGTACACAACATTTTTTCTTTATTTTCTTCTGTAGGCGTTTGAAAAAAAAAATCTCAAAAAACGAAAAAAAAACCGCAGGAATCTCAAATATTTTATATTCTGTTAAAACACCCTCCACCAAATTTGACGCTAAAGTTTCGGACAAAATCCATCAACAGGGAAATACGCATTTAATAATTGTTTTTTTTTTTCGATTTTTCAGTATCTTCTTTAAAGCTTTCCATACAATCCACAGCTCTAAATGCCTATCACTTTGATTTGAACCATTTTTCCGTTAAAATTGATTTTTTTGAGGATTCTAAGGTTTATGCTTTCCTCTAAAGTATCACTTCAGTGTAATGTATGATTTTACTACCTACATAATATCGAATATTATTGAAAAATTTCAGAATGATTACCATTCGATAGACATTCATAATGTTTTAAACAGTAGATACAATTACTTATATAGACTTGTGAGTGCCTTGGAAAGCAGGGGTCTTATTTAGATTGGAACTGTGCTATTACTAAAATAAGATTGATTATTCAACTTCGATTATGTAATCTAAAGTGTCAAAAATCTATGTCAAGGGTTCCTATTTTGTCTTCGATGAGGGCAATCTCTGTTTGACCTGCAAGGTACCGGACTCTGTTTTACATTTCCTCTTCTACTGTCACGCATTGCAACCATTTAGAGAAAGTATCTTAATCCATATCTTGCTGACTCGGATACTGAATCCAACTGTTTCGAGAAGCTGTTCACGGTTGGGTCCGTCTCACAGATAAATGCAATTTACAAATACGCTATTAATGCCCTAAGATTTAGGAGTTTTATCCTTTCTGATTAACTAATCCATTTATTATTTTGTTAATAACATCTGGTTCAGTTTATGACAGTAGTCATGAGTTTTGTTTCTTTTATGTATTATGTATTATAAATATCATATCATTTTTGTACATTGTAAACCAAATTCCTTGCAAAAGGAATGTTATTCCTGTATGCAATAAATAAATAAAAAAAAAATAAATACTACCTACATAATAATATTGATACATTACAATTTCAAATTTGAAGAAAATCGGTTTACCAATTATTATGCAACTTTATGGAGAAGGTTTTTGAGTTTTTTTTTTTTTTTAAATTTACTCAAAATTAGTTACACCTATTTTAGAAATGTATCATTTTTATTTTTAACATTTTTCTGAACAAAATGATTTTGAATTGTTAATTAATTTTGAATGTTAATTTCAAATTTTATACATTTTTGGTTCATTGTTTGGTAGAGCGCTCTAATGGGCCATAATATAATCATCACTTCTCTATCTGCCAAAATTAGTATAGGTTAGTACTTTCTCTATATTTTTGTGGGGACAAATACGTGAAATTTTCATTTTATATATAATTGTATTAAAAAGAGTAAGGAAATTAATTACGAGTGATTTCTAAATCTTAGAATGCTTATTGCACAGATATAACCTATACAGATATTATATCCTTTGTATTTGGAAGATTTTTCTGTGAAAATCTATTATAGAAGTTTACTATTGGCCCTGCGAATTGGACCAAATAATCGTTAAATTAAACATTGCAAGTTAAGAGAAAATTTGTCTACAATTGACATATGAAAAAATCGTACCCGTGATTTTTTTTTTTTAAACTTATTAGGTTCTCCAACGCATTGTTTATTAGGATCCATTATTGGGATTCAATTTATTGGGAATTAACTATTGAGATTGGAAACTGGATTTAGAATGTGTGCCGGACGCCAAAACCTAGTCAAATTGAAAGGGGGATTGATTGCAGTTTATAATGTAAACATCAAGGGAAACAAGTTTTATTAGAACTAATTGTTAATGGCTGACTTAATCTCTACAATCGCCGCCACCTGGTGTGAGTATCGAGCATAAAGTAAAAAGGAAGGAAAACAACAACAAAAAAAAAAAAACCTTTTAATTCCAAATCATGTTGGCAATGGTTATGTCATTGTTGCCAATCGATAGACAATCAGCATCACGCGATAAACAAATGTTTCATGGTGTAAAGGTTGAAGTGGTGGGGGATATAGTAGGTGCAAGCGTGACAGTGTGAGAAAGATAGACCATGGTACAAAGAGATGCGGGGGGGGGGGAGTTAACAAAATTATCAAAGGTTTGATTATTGGCAATTGAAAGGGACAATGTAAAAGGGCTCAATTTTATAAAATTACCTTCTTTCTTTTATTTTTTATGTTCGCTAGAGCTGCGAGAGAAAGTAATAAATAGTGACGAATTTCCGTTTTCAAACACTGCTACATAGTTCGTCAATAAAGTGTCCGAGATCATCAACTTTTTATCACCAACCAATTATTGAAACAAAGATCTAATGTGAAACACTCACTCGACCTTCTCTTACAGCGTTTAATAAAATTTAATGGTACCAGCTAATCCGGCCACGCTTCGTTGTGGCTCAGTCTGATTTTTAGGAAAGTAAATAGAAGTATTATAGTTAACATAGATTCAGCAAAAAAAAACATATCATTCAATTTAATACCCTATTTTGGATTACATTTTTTGTTTGTCCGTATTCTGCATAAACAAAGATCAGATGGTTTACCGACTCCGGAGCATGCGACATATAATTGCCCATGAGAGAAGCATTCGTTTTCTAAATTCAAAGCGCACACTTGCAAAGATTGTCTTTGCGCTTTATTGATAGTCACGGCGAACTCAAGGCGTATTGTAAATTGATGTCGTTTGAACTCGAACGGCATATCTGTCGGAATGAGTGGTATTCGTAAAAGTCTTCACCTTTATGAGATCCAATGAGAATTGTTGCTTCAATTAGATTATTCATCAATTTTTTTATCTACTAATCGTGTACCATTGCATAACTTTGGTTGATTGATGCTTCGGAGTAATATAATTGGCACTCCAATTTTCAAATTTAGAATGTGAGGCGCGGTAATCCGGGAACATCGAGTGGATTAAGAAATTCCGTTGGAAAATTCACTACTTCACTCTGGTCCCTCACGGAGTCAATTGAACAGATTTGTATATCACTGTTTCACCGGCGATTCTGTTTAGAATGATGTTGTTCATATCGAGTACGTCGACATTTTTAGCTGCTAGAATGGCTTCTTCCGCTTAACCATGCGTGATTTTGATAATTTGTTTCGATGCTTTGGAATACCTTGTCTACTAATTCTTCTTTTGAATGTACAATGTTGCAGAAATTAGATGGGTGGTTTTTCCAGTTTCTGGATTTATAGGAGCAGTGCCGTTACCGAGTTCGAGTAATTGTCTTGAAAATATGGCAGCTGTTGGATCGTTTTGAAGTTGAACTCTCATATTCGTTGTTAAATGATTTTTTTTTACTGTGCTCCAAAGAGTTGAATATTTCAAGCAGGCATGCAATTCATCAGCTGGTTTTGAGCGAGGTATCACTGGAAGCGTTTGCCTGAAGTCACCGGATAGTAACACCAATGCTCCACCAAATGGAACCTGATTATTTCGCAAGTCTTTCAATGTATAGTCTAATGCTTCCAATGAGCACATCCACACTACACATCCCATACAATGATTTTCACGCCCGAAGAACCTTTCCCATTCCTGATGTTTTAGAAATGTAACATGTTGGATTTTCTGTGAAGTGCATGTTTAGTGACAGTTTAAGTGCTGAATACGCTGTTCTACCTCCTTCCATCAATGTAGCAGCAATATGGCCAGTGCTAACGCAATATGGCCGTTTGAACGGATTTTAGCTCGGAATTTTCCGTTTCTGTGGGAATTTCGGCATAGAGGTACTTATAAGTAGTTGTGAAAGAGGTTCAGAGAGCGCGCCACCATCGCAACGCGCCTATTAGCAACTTCGGAGTAAAAAGTATATATAAACACTCTTATGTAGAAATGCAACGTTGTGTAAAAATTTCAAGTCAATTCATCGACTACTTTTCGAGTTTTGCGGCCACAAACATACGGATGCTGAATTTTTATATAGATTGCATAATCTTCCTTAACGGTGGTAGGCGTTAACTAGTGTAACTAGTAATGGCAGCGCCTCTTTCTCAACCAGTGAAGTTTTTATCGACCGTTTAAGTTATATTGTAACTGGCAGGTTTCCGAGGACCTTCTTAAAATAAATTTCACCCGGTAAAATGTTTACAAAAAAAAAAAATAATTTCATTCGTTTTTGTCTATTTAGTTAACATTCCAAGTTTAAAGAAAGTGATAACAGACTTTTTTGAGATAAGTCGTAATTCCGGATAAACGATTTTTTTTTTTTTTAATTTAGAACTCTAGAGTACTTCTAATTTATCTTAATATTACATAGTTATTAAAACCACAAATTATTCTCCAGTATTATTTTCTTAGTAACCTTGACGTTACGTTTCCCAGAACCCCCCTCCCTAAAATAAATAATTTTCCGAAAAAAATGGCTGAAATAAAAATGGTAGGCATTAATGTGTCTAGATAGTTTTCAAAGTTTGTAGCAAATCATCGTTAGGGGCTGTATTTAAGAAAATTGCAAAAAAAAAAACTGAACAAAACCATTCCAGTAAAGTCGTATTTCCGATTGATGGATTTTCACCGATAGTTTTGTAAACAATTGATAATGGTAACTAAACGGAAAAAACAAAGTTTTTGCTGCCGGCGATTTCCCGTCTTGAGGTATTTTGCTCACACATACATACATAATCACACCAACTCACACAGACCCTATCACGCACGTACATATATACAGAATTTTTGTGAATAGCATTGTAATAGTATCCAAAGAGAGTATTCGCAGCAGAGAATGAGCGAGAGAGAGTGACAAAATGACAGGACCACTCTCTCGGACTGGAGTGGGAGAAACCACATAAATACAGCGACGGGAGACAGATAGGAGAACAGCTCATACTACTGAGTTCATACAGCCAGTCACTTTACATATTATTACCCATTACCCCTCTAGCATACTCCATCATTTCAAGTGTAAAGTCCAGGCAGTCAGTGTCATTTATTATATTATACAGTGTTAACCATATTCTGTTAATTCAATCTAACCAGACCATTTCTTTCCTTCAACAACCCCATTATAGCATCCTCAAAATTCCTATGTTCATCCTCAATGTATTTCCGGTGAAAACCCTCGGAATTTTGAATATTTGAGACGATTACTAAGAGTTAGAGAAAAATATACAAATCCCAGGTAGCTTTGCATTAGATGTTCGTTTAGTTATCACTAAGGAATGTGGACACTATAGTTTCGGTAGAAATCAGACAACCGGTAGTGAAAACTTTAATGAAAGTTTTATTTTCTTTCTTTTTACTATGCCATTGCTGGCATTTTGAGTCTTGCAACCCAGTAAAGTTCCGCCTTCGATTCGGGGGTATCTGCTTCGGCACCTTCAAGATATGCTCTGGTGATTTCTACTTCTATAATGCAGTGCAGGCACCAAGGATTCTCAACTACTCCAATGTAATGGAAGTGATACTGCAGATAATTATGCCCCCGGTCATGAGCCGAAAACCGGCCACCTTGCCACCTCTGGGGAAGTCCCGCGGTGGTCGCGTTATAGGGCTCTAGAAGCTGGTCTAGACAGCCGCATACTCTCAACATTTTCTTTTAATAGCGCCGATCCTCGAATTTTTTCTTTCAATCTTAACGTTCTTAACGTGTACACTCCTCTTCTAACCTAAAGTGCTCCTGAAGAAGAGCACCAATGGTACCCGAAACGTAAGAAATAAATAATTCTTTAAAAAAACTCTTCTAGCCTTTGCCGCATAAGCATCTCGTTATCATTTCTAGGTCTGACGATTTGAAAACCATTATAAAAAATATTTTAATTTCGCATTTCAGGCAATTTCAAATTTTCCATTAAATATCATTTAACTCAACAAAGAACTTAATTTCATTAGATATATTTAACACTGACGATATGGAATTTTATATTTCCATTGATTAAAACAGATTTTAATTTAGTCCTGTCAAGCGCAAAGTGTTTTCTCATTTATTTTGTTTCCTCTTTTTTTATGAGTAGTTCATTTTAATTGATTTGAAAATAATGGAAATAAAATGCAATTTAATTCATCCATATTTGATGCGATTTCAAAACATTAACCCAGTTTTCCCATTATTATTGTATTGGCTCCTGCTTTAATTTA
Source organism: Triatoma infestans (assembly GCA_011037195.1). Taxonomy (NCBI): domain Eukaryota; kingdom Metazoa; phylum Arthropoda; class Insecta; order Hemiptera; family Reduviidae; genus Triatoma; species Triatoma infestans. Next base: position 32,240 of record JAAEAF010002525.1, on the reverse strand, counting down.
TCTCCTTCTCTCTCTTTGTTGAATTATTAAATAGATAACAATTCTGTCAGAGATAATAATCCTACTACGATCGTTCAACAGTATTTAGACATTTATTTTTAGATAATATATTATCGGAAAAATATCAACCACTGCTAACATTGTTTTTAATATCGGGAAATCAATATTTAACTGAATTCATTTTTTTCATCCACTATCTGTTAATGCAATATTTATATTTATGCTATTTGCGCCGAGTAGAGGGCAAGATCAGAAAGGGATAGAGTAAGAAATGTCACACTTCGGTCCTAACCTTAATGTTAAGTCAGTAAAAGAGATCCTGGAAGAAAGGAAGCTTAGATGGTTTGGCCACTCCTCATAATTGAAAAGGGACGCCTAACAAAAAAGAGATCTACTAGGCAAAAGTGGAATTCAGAAGATCGTTAAGAAGGCTTCATATTAAATGGGGGGAAGGAGTACGCAAAGCATTTCGGAAGCGAGCAATGGATTGGTCGAGAAGAAAAGAGTTGGCTGCAGAAAGAACTCGCACTGAATAGGTGGTGGAAGAAGGTATGTATACGATGATAATGATGATAATGACAAAGTGTTGATAGAATTCAGAATTTGAAGAAAATCGGTTAACTGATTGTGCAATTTTATAAAATAGGTTTTTGATTTGGGGGGGGGGGGATTTTCTCGAAAACGTTTACAACGATTTTCTTCAAAACTTGTTTGCTGCAAAGATAGAAGTGTATCGTTTTTTCAAACATTGTTTTTTTATAAAAAAAACTTTATTTTGAAGGGATATTGGAGGTGCGGCGTCAGTTAGTTTAAATTTGCACAAGGTTTCTTGGTTTTGATATAGAGTGCTCCACATATGGCCGCTCAGGCATAGAAGTAAAATCCTCATGTTGTAATGTTGCAATTTTTATAATTAGCGTAAATATAAATATTGCATTAACGGGAAGTGGATGAAAAAAATGAATTCAGTTAAATATTGATTTCCCGAAATTAAAAACAATATTAGCAGTGGTTGATATTTTTCCGATAGAGAGAACACTTAATCAAAATCAAGTGGGGCTGCTCAATTACATTGGGTGCTCCAACACACAGCGTACTCATCAATCCGTAGACATAGCAATAAGCGATAATACCTAGCCAAGGATGTCATAATGTCCAAAATCAAATAAAAAAAAACAATATGTATAGATGACATAAAGTGCATCTAAGTCTAAATACGTATATACATTAAATTTATCTGTAAATATGCTGGGAAATAATTCCCAGGCAGTCAACTAAAATATTCTCCACTAAAGGAGCTATGTCTTTAAGGCTAATATTTACCTTGTCGAAAAAGTCCAAGGTTGTGTCTTAGGCACCACACCTCTGGCACCAAATCACAAGCCATGCACCGCACTCCCTGACCCCGGACTGATCCTTAAACTTCTCCTTATAAAACGGAATACATCTTTCATAAATGGCCCTTCGGATCTTTACTCTCAAAACGGATGGTCGGATCGAAAATATACGCTACATTGCTGTCAAATGCTCTTAATATCAGCGTATCTTGTAGATCCATCTGTATCTACAGCGTATACTTCTTCGAGAGTCACATAACCTTTTTTTCCATAATTTCCATCAAGGCGTGCTTTACCCTGTGGTGGCGTCTAGTTACAAGAAGCATGTTGTCAAGACAATTACCAAGCACATGCGCTGATGTTTCAGGCTCTCTGCCACATCTGCGACAGAGGGGTCCAACAGTTCCTGCCACTGTCCGCCAACCCCAGGAACAGCACGAAGTGGGGCATAGTTTATGTTCAGCTTAACAGCGTTACTCCATTCTGAACATGATAAAATTTTCTTGTCATATACAAACTGATTTAATTTCGGGCTGTCCTTAAAGTGACATACCCCTACCCCTTGCCATTTACAATTTGTCCATTCTTCAAAAGATTTTTCTCTCAATTGCTGTCTAAGCTTTCTGATGTTAGGAAATTTTTTTCCAGTATCGGAACATATGGCCAACCTGGATGCACATATCTTCGCTTCAACCTCGTAATCAAATATTTGTTGAAAATGGGCATCCCGAACAAAATTCTTGATAGCATCGTTATTGAATTCTTGAAAAAAATTGCCTCGTTTTGTTATTAAGAAATTATTGGATTTCTTGCTTTCACTCCGAATTACATGCGAAATATTTATATACTCTGCAGCTGCATTTTAAGTATATCTTAAAAGGCTACCGGAAAGTCTATAACCCCATTGCAAGTCCGCAAGGGGTATCTTTTGCATGCAGTTACTTGGAGAGTAGCGATCCCACAGGTTACCACAGCTCAGTACTCCATGCACTTCGTTAGAACAATACACAATACACTACATACACTACATACACTCTACACTTTACAGACAGGGACAAACACAGTACACAAAGTAGAGTCTCCTTCTCCAGTTAATTGGAGTAAGCCAAGACAAGGAAGGGATTAGCTCAATGGTAGCGCGCTGGATTAGCAACGCGGAGGTCCCGGGTTCGAATCCAGCATGCTGCCCTTAGATTTTCTCTTCCTAGCAGCTTCTACAACTCACTGTACGGTGATGATCAGAGTTGTCTATAGCTAGAGAACGCTGCTTGGAGGCCGCCAGTGCAGTGAGAAGGCTCCGGGGGGCACAATAGATCTTTCAGATCGCAGTGCGATAATCCCCTACAACAATCTAGAATCTAGAACCTACCCCACTGCATGGCCAGAAAAGTCATTCGGAAGTAGCTTTATTTATACAATGAATGGCTTGATATGTCTCATAAATATGATTATAATATAGTAGAAATTGGTGAAGATTGTGGTATTTTGAAAAGAATTCTGGATACACTGGACTGTAGGATCGATGCTTTTTACTCGCAACACTGGTTGTCATTCAGCAGCATCACTCTGTATATGGCGGTGGGGGGGGGGCACTTGTATTGTTAGGAGAGTGTCCCCAGACATATGTAAATGATGGAAGTAAATTGCACTATATGAGGGTGTTGTTCCGGTCGAGATGCCAATTGCTCAACTTGAATTACTAGCCGTTTTCCTCGGACTCGAGCTGAGGATTTTGTACCATGTGTAATCGACGAGAAGGAGAGTATGGTAGACCATTTTTTTAGCAATATGTCCTGATGTATTGAATGGGTATCGGTGGTTGGGAAGGCAGAGTTGACAAGGGAGGAAATGCTCCAGTTTTTGAATGGCAAGCAGCCATGATCCAACATTTGAATTGGTACCAGTTATATCAGTACGTGACCAGGGTATCCATAACCAGAAAATTTTTAATTGACCACTTTAATGGTTAATAGATTATTAATTAATATTTAGTAGGTATATTTATTGATTAAGGAGCAGGAGATAACTCGGTAAGATTGTCCATTATCCTAAGAGTGTTTCTGTTTAAAAATAAATAAAAATTGTAAGTTGTAAGATTTTTTTTTCTTTCATTTTTTTTACGATTTTCTCAAAAATGGCTTCAAAGATTTCGTTAACCTTCGTATTATACATCACTTTGTACTATACACTTTTATTTGGAACATTTTTTAAGGAAAATTAATTGTAAGGAAGTTCTGGTTAGACCTGTGTATGTGTTAGGCTTAATTTTTAAAATGTCCAAATAACTTTGACTAAGAGTTTTGGCGACAGATGTTGCTGACAGCATTCACGTAAATAAGTATAATTGCTAGGCATATTTATTTATATGTCATATTTAGTGAACATTAAAAGAAAATTAAAGAACATTAGTTTAAAAAAAATTGATTAATTAGAATTATTACTATTGCAAAAAGTGAAAAATCACGTGAGTATTTCAAACCAGATATTTCTTTTTATTTCAAACTAGGTGACATAATTTAAATTAAAGTGATAACTAGTGGTTATTATTCAGCATTTATTCATTGTTGGAAACAATGTGCTCTCTGTAACTTGATTTAATGATCAACCGTCTCACTCTGATATATTGTCACATTGTACTGTTTAGATGTCTACTATAGTGATATCACAAAGGGCGTTAACATTTAACCCTTATATAAGATGTCGCCACGTTCACTCTTTCTCTCACAAAATCTATCTTTCTCTCTCAATGTCTTTGTAAATATGCACATACATACGTACATAAAATGAATATATGAGTTCATGACATTATGTACGGTAGTATTTACTGAACCGTAACTAACAGTCTATCTTCCTACAGCATTGTTTGTTTTGTCCAGTTTCCCCATTAAATCTATTTTTAACTAGCTTTGGTCCACATCATCGATTGAAAAATTTTATTAAAAAAAAAATATATATATACACATATATAATCTGGTGTGAATCACTCACACTACTTTCTCTTACTCGGTTGCATAATTATATAATATAAAAATGACTAATTTTTTTTAAATCCAAATTTCCCATATTTATCCTGTCATAAATATAGATGTTTCTGGAAGGGAGGAGGGCAAGTACCAACCTACTAAATCAGGCAGGTAGAGAAGTGATTCAATTGTAGTCCAGTAGAGTGCACCAAAAACACTGAACCAACTGCACATATAATATTTGAAATTTAATGCCACAAAATGCTGCACAACTGTCCAAAATCAATTTTGGGGGGGATTTGTAAATAAAAGTTGTAGGTTTATATCTGTGAAGGTAGGACAACACCAAGTTTAAAGGAAATCATAGTAGTTGCGGTTGGTTCCGCAGAGCTGGAGAGCATCAGAGATATTTTCCATGATAGCCTGCTTCTTTTTTTTGGTCATCGACCGATTTCGGGCGTTCGCCCATCATCAGGATGCGTTTGTCAAACTGTGTGATAACATAGATTTGCACAGAGCAAATTTAGTTTATACATTCAATATAGTATACAATGTAAACTCAATACAGTAAACTAAATTTGCTCTGTTCAAATCTATGTTATCACACTGTTTGACAAACGCATCCTGATGATGGGCGAACGCCCGAAACCGGTCGATGACAACAAAAAGAAGCAGGCTATCACGGAAAATGTCTATGATGAAATCATTGTAGACTTTTACAAGAAAATTAAAAAAAAAAACTCAAAAATCTATTGCTAGGTTTAATTTACTCATTCCTGAATTACACATTTAAATATTTATAATATTTTTATTAATAGTAACATGTTTAGTTAATCATTTGATTTGTTTATATTTTATTGATTTATTAATTGAATTTCGATAGAGAATTTAATTGTTCCATTAATAAAGCATTTTGGGATTGGAGACGCGCCTTGAGAGGTCATGTAGTTATTTTACTGGCAACCAAAATATACGTTCGTAAAGTCAATATATATAAAAAGGGTTGTTATTACTAAATCCCCCCGATTATGTTATTAAATGTGCTTTGCAAAAGGGATCTGCACCAGGAATATTCAACATATACCCAACCATCTATTCTGTAAAATCATATTACGGAAATATAGGGCTGGATTTCGTGCTAGGACAGTCAAGAAGACTGCAAAGGTATAATAAAACTGCAGTCGACAAAAAAAACCGATTAGTGTGGGCAAAAAAAAGCCGTCGGTTTAACGTAAAAGATGGCAGCCGTTCGTTAATCTTTTGGGCATTCACCTATTTGTGTCTTAGTATATTATTACAGATGAGATTATATTATTATTACATTATTATATTATTGTTCCATTATTATATGATTATATATTATTGTTACATTATAGTATGAGATCATAGTGCAGCCTCTAGCACATCGCAAAGCCAATTTCACAGTCTGTGCAACGTATACTGTCTGTTCAATTAATCCAATTGTTCGTAATCACGGTATACGCTTGGAAGTGTTACATAGAATGGAAGGGAACGATGAATATCGGACAGTAAGATTAGAATAAGAGATCATTTTTTTCTTTTTTTAACAGGATTGGATGGCTTAACTTATTAAATGAATTAGGTTTGTGTGATTGGTTAGTTTAGAAACCTAATTTTTACTTTTTCTTATTCCTAGTGAGAGAGAAAAAAAAAACCGACATTCTCGCAAGACATTCTCCTACTCCACTTAATTCAATTTTATTAAATAAATTTCACCTAATTTATTACATTTTACATTAACATATACCTGAGTGGACAGTGGATCACTCAAGAATTTGTACAGTCTCAAGAATATGTAGCGTCAGTTTAAATTTAATCTTCCTGAGATGCCACAAACCCCTCTAAAACAATTTTACATCCTCTAACTTCTATTTAAGAGTAAGAATTGTAATCGTGTCAAATTTTCGATATCGAGGTTTCACCGGAAATACACGTTTTTGATGTCCGCTGAATCCAAAAAAGGGTTTTTAGAAACTTAGATGTGTGTGTGTGTATGTAAAACACATAGCAACGAAAAGTCGCAGAAATTTTAAACTTGATATTCCATTTAGATATATCCATGGGATCCATGGGACACTTAAGTTGTCTGTACTAATTCCTGAACCGCAAGTACCACTTTGCATAATAGTTTCTTTCTTTTTTCACTTTTTTGCGCTCTTCTTGTTAACGGTTCCAACGATTTTTTTTAAACGAAGAATTTGAAGTAAACATATAAAGAACTAAAATTTTTATTTGTAACATTTCCCTGGTTAAAATCTGTGGGAGGGCTGGAGTTATGTTTTCCTCTAAAGTGCTATCTTGGTTGATTATCCAATTCTACCATCTAAACAAAATTAGTTAGAAAAATAGACTGCGTAAATTCCGAGTTTATGTAAATGAGTAAACCGGTATTGCGTTTTTACTAAATTTTTTTTTTTTATTACATTTTTCGCGATTTTCTCCCTTAAAATATCGATGAATTTCATTAAATTTGGTATACTACTTATAAAATTTGTCAATTACAATTTTGTAAAATCCAGTAAGAGAATGTTGTGTGAGTGTTTCATACCGGATTTTTTTTTTATATATATTCGTCAAAAAACCTCAAATTTATTCTGTAAAATCGCACTTCCGGTTATTCGAATTTTTTCGTTATTATAATTACGCTTCTTGTAATATCTTCTTGTAATGTATCTTAATATTATGTCGATGGTAAATACGTACATTTTATCGAAGTGGTACTTTCGAGAAAAACATAAAGCTACTGTCTCTCAGAACGCCCCACCCCCAAAAAATCCATTTTCCCCAAAAAATGTTTCAAAAATAAAAATTATAGGTATTTATGCTTAATGTATATAGAGAGACATTATGTTTAAAGAAAATCTTTGAATCCGATTTCCAGAAAATCGTGGAAAACTGAAGAAAAAAGAAATCATTCAATAAAGTCGCACCACTAATTTGATGGATTTTGCCCGAAACCTTGGTATAAGATGCAGTGGAAGCATCTAGACGGAATACCAAGTTTGAGCTACCTGCGATTTTTCGGTTTTTGAAATATTTTGTTCAAACAAACGCGCGCACACACACACACACACACACACCTACAGACCATTCGCTAAAATCTTTTTTTCGTATTCAGTGAAAATCAAAACCTTTATTTCCGGTAAAAACTCGTTTTCAAAAATTTGATACGATTACAGTACTTCCTTTTACCTGGAGTAAGAGAAAGTAGAAATAATACGTAAATGAATTGTTACAGCTGGTAGTATGTTAACGAATTTAAAGTTTAGGCCATTCAGTGGCACTTATTGTGTTTAATAAGCATTACTGGCCTTTACATTTTCTCGTCTTACTGGCTCTACATAGTTCTCTCTTCTTCTCGCTGTTCGGGCCGTGTTGTCTGGGTAACATGAGCTCCAGTGGTATCAGATAAGTGAATAAGTTAATACTTTTTCTTCTACTTTTCTTTGTTTTGTCTTAAAATGACTTTAATTATTAATATTGGAGACATTTTTGCGCCCTAAATATATTTTATGCCCTTACAGTTGCTAGATTAAAATTGTTTTTTTTTTTTATGGTAAAAAAACTTGCTCGAAATTTTCATTGGATATCAAACTTTTCAATGTAGTAATTAATATTGTGAAGAAGTTTATTATAATTTTAGATTCGATTTAGTTCTGTCAAAGATTCTGTACATTCATGTTCAGATTCTTATTGAACCTTACAGTTTTCCTTCCTCCCCCAACAAGGTTAAGGAATACTATTCAATAATGTCGGCCTTTTCAATTTCACAATTTGTAATTATACAAGCTGTGCGATCCCCACCATCTGCCACAGCCTCACAAACTCTCGATTTGTAGGAAATGCTTACCATCTATATAATTTCTGTTCATTTATTGAAATTGAATTGATGAAAACTATAATAGAAGGTTTTGTGTGTGTGTGTGTGTGTGTGTGTGTGTGTGTGTGTGTGTAAATCTATGTGGTGTCGGTTGTGTCGGGAGAGGGAGAAACCAATTACACATTGGTAGGATGGTATTGTGATCAAAATTGATTTGCTCTTGATTTCTCTGTAATTAATACTGTGCGTCGAATGAATATCCGCTTGTATTTAAGTGATATGGTGAACGGATAATCTATCAAACCAAGTAGTCAGAGCAACAATGCTATGTGGCAAAGGATGGTTCCGTCCACATCTCCCGTCCTATTGCAACATTGCCTTTAGGCTAGAGCACAGGAAACGTTTTAGAATCCTTCCAGGATCTATTTGTGACGATAAATTTTTTTTTCTCCTTTTATTTCTACCAGTATTCCATTCTTTTTGATGTTACTCGAAGAGATCAGAACACTGAACCAGTATCCATCCTAATTTCCACCCGGTTTCCTCTTTCTTTCATCATTTCCTGTTCTTCTTCTTCTTCTTCTTTTGCTTCTAAAGTACTATCCATGGCTAAACAACCAACGTGTTTCATACTTGAAATCATCAAACTTGAAGCAAGGGTATTAATCAGAACTGGGGGCCAAGTAAGTATTCGTAGAATATAAGGGGAGGAGACCTTGATTAGAATGCCGTGGTTGTAGAGTCGCTTTTACTCTCTCTTTCTCTTACTTTCTCTTTTTCTTTCTCTTCTCCTAGTTCGCAAAACCAGTCAAATATTTGTATAAGGGATACGGTTTTCCCTTCTCTTTCACTTCTCCTAGTACTTTCCAGAGTATAGTCAAAAACTTTTCCTTATAACTTCTCCCACCCTATTCACGAAACCCTACTTATCCGCCCAACTAGTACTTTACTTTGCGTCACTATTGTCGTCCTACATACTTTACTTATTGTGTTGATTTGAAAAGAATTGGTATCAAAAAAGAAAAGAAAAGAGAGATAGAGAAGAAGTTAGAAAACTATTCTCTTTGTAATTTTAGTAACAGGAATAAATTGCAATTTTCTTTGACTCGGAGGAAAAAAAAAGACAGGAGTAATTTTTTATTTTCTGGAACAAATTATCAATGTGGAAATTCCTTTGGAAAATGCTTTGCCTCCAGGTTTCCACTTCTATTTGTTTATTATTTTTATTGTTAATATATTTCAAAGAAAATGGTTAACACGTTTTTAGAAAATGATATTTGTGTTTTCCACCTGTGTGTGTATTTGTAACCAAATACATAAAATAAAAACAAAAACATCGCCGGAAGTTTAAATTTGATATTCCGTGTAGGTAGCACCACCGCATCTGAATCTGGCAGTATCCTACATATGAATATGCGACTTTATTTTTTATTTATTCCTTTATTTATTTTTTTAAGGCACTTAACTGCTACGGGGCATTATGCCTTAAGCGTTATGGTAACTATTTCACACTAAATATAATAAAATAATATAGACACACACAACAATATGATCAACAATACAATTATAAAAAATGTAATATGAACAATATAGATCCAACAAACAATTAACAACCATAAACATAACCATAAACAACAAAACACGCAAAATAACAAGGGAAACCACATGAAACATCAAGCAAGAAGCACCAACAAATCTCAATCTTGGAATCAAATGCTTTTAAATAAAGAGACCGCCTTTAAATATCTTAGGACACTGTTCACTACTGAGTGCTTCTTTTTGCCGTTGATGGCATATTGTAGAATTCTTTAAGGTGCTTATATTTTTTACATGAAATAAGAATATGATGAATCGTGAGCAGAAGATTACAGACATCAGATAGCCATAATTAAGACGGCTTTGGCCAATCATAAGGCGAGTCACAACTATCTCTCTTGTCTGGTACTTATTGAAGTATCCCATGGGTAGACACTCTGCTTTATTTCTCTCAACATGTACTCCGTTATCACACTCCATTCATTTTGCCACACCTGCCAACACTGCCTTGCTCCGTACAACTGTACGGAACACTTTCCTAAAGTTGGCGGCATTATTGCAGCCAATTTGGCTAACTTATCCCAATACAAATTCACACAAAAATCCTTGAATACCGCTTAAATACAAGTTGTATAACACTGCTTTTATGTCTTGTATGATAGTGTCCTCTGAGTACAGATCATTTAGTGCCTTCTAGAGAGCTCGCGACTTTATTAAATGAGTTTTCAACATTGAAAAAGTTTAATGCCCGGGCCCTATTTGGTTAAAATCTTCACGCGGAAAGTGATAACTTTCACAAGAAGTGAGGATGGTGGAAGTAAAGTATGGGGTTGTGTTAGGGTCTGAGGTGGGAGTTGTGGTGTGTGAAAAGGTTTGTGCGAGGTGGTGAATGACACCTATAAAAGGTGTTTTCAGATTAGGGCGCATAGTTTTAATTACCACTCTTGGTAATAAGGTTATATAGGACCTGTCTCTAGTACTACGTATATAAAAATTGCGAGAGAAATTAAAAATACAAAATAAGCCGTATGAGAACTCTCGGAAATGTCAAAAAATTCTTGCCCATCGACTTCTAACAATTGATAAAATGACTGCAGATCGAAGTAAGGGGTACAGTGAGGTTGCTAAAAAAAAATTAAAAAAAGGAAAACAACAAAATATTCATAGAATTCATGAAAGAAACATTTGTTATGTATATTGTTATTAAATATCTCATCTCTATCGTTAACCACAACTAAATAATAAATATACCATTGATGTATATTGATTTTGCATTTGTCTGTTAATCTCTATCAACTTGTCCCTATCGCAATAATTTTATAACTTATTGTAATTGTCATAATCCTATAGTTATGTATATAACCTATGACAATGCACAAGTAGGAACAAGCACGTGTACATAAAATAATTAAAAATACCAATAAAATATTTTCAATGTTCGACATCTTCGCAGTTTTTTTTTTATAGTTTTTCACGATTTCCTCAAAAATTACTCTCAACAATTTTATTTAAATGTTATATTATTATCTACCCAAATAAATGCCTACCACTTTTTCAGCTACATTGATAGGTTTTCGGGGGAAGATAAAAACGTTGAGCTTTTTTAATTTATTTTATTTCTTTATGGTTTTGTAATAACATCTTTATTATTGAGGGCTGGAAAAAAATAAAAATCAACATATTGACATTAATGACTATTAGTAGTTTCAATATGCCTACCACAGCCAAATTATTCGGGGGGAAAAAAGTAGCCTTATCTTTTCAAATATTTCATCTTTTAATATCTTCCATACTGGCCGTACAGCCTCTTCCATTCCTATCTTCTCCGTTTCTTCCTGGAAATAAGGAATCTTGAGCGCTGCAGGCTCTTAGCTTCAGTATTTCCTAAGATATTGGACATCCATTTTTCTGAAACATTTTTTTGATTTAGGTTAATGTTTGTGCTGGTTCGGAGATGTTTGCAATATTGTAACAAATCTTTCCTCAAAAGTACCACTGCAGTTCAATATATATAGTTACACTGCTTACAAAATATTAAGATACATTTGCTAGAATTCCAAATTTGAAGAAAAATGTGCTGCAAGGTGAAATATTAAGCTCATTACTATTCAATATTTATATAGCAAATTTAGTGGAGTATTTCACTTGTAACGGGGCGCAGGGTGTTGGCATTGATTTCATGCTTTTATACGCCGACGATCTGGCTATTATTGGATATTCCTGGCAAGACGTTCAAAAGAAATTAAGAATTTTAGAAAATTATTGTCGCGAAAATGGTTTAAAAGTTAATAATAAAAAAACCGTAATTGTTCCTTTTAAAAAAAGTGGGAAACTCTCAAATATTAAAGACCTCTATTTCGAAGGCTCTGCCCTAGAAATTCAGAAGACATTCATTTATCTAGGAATTCCCTTTTCGTCTTCTGGTAAATTTGCCCGTTCCGCAGTCCATTTTGTCTCCAAAAGCTCCCATTCTATACCTATTGTCCTAAATATTCTAAATTCAATTAAGAGTGATACTTGGCAATCCAAGATATACCTCTTTGATAGTCTAGTCACAAACGTCCTGATGTATGGATCCGAGGTTTGGGCCGCTCCGTATGACGAATTAGTTGAAAGGATACGATTAGATTTTTGAAATCACTTCTACACCTTCCACGTTCTACGCCCGACGCATACGTCCGATTAGAGACAGGAAGAGTTCACTTGAAGTTAAGAATTTTTAAACAATTATTAAGATGGTGGCTCAAACTTCTATTAATGCCTAGTGATCGGCTACCAAAAATCTGTTACTGCAGGTTGCTAGAACTTTTTGAAAATAGTAAGATCCCTTTTAACATATGGTCAGAGCTTACTTGTTAGAAATAGGAGCTGATGACATCTGGAATGCCCAGGATCCTCAGCTACTGTATCGTTCTCTTCCAAGTCTATTAGAGTCATTTAAAAATAATTTGATATCTAAAGATGTATCTAGGGTAATCTCATCATCATATAATCGAGTATTTAGAAATATAAGTACGTTGGGACTCGGAGAACCTTATATTTCACTACAGTGCCATATTAATAAGCTAAGAGTATGTGCCCAATTAAGATTGTTTAGTGACAAGTTTTGTAGAATATATCTTAATAATATAACATACAGACTTGATCCTGATCAGTTATGCCCTTTATGTAAATCTGGTAATGACAGCATAAGTCACTTCCTGTTATTCTGTCCCACGTTAAATCACTTTAGACAGTTATACCTCTCGATTCATATTTCAAACCCATTAAATGATGAATCTCTATCTAACCTACTAGTAATAGAGTCTCATACTAAAGTCAATAATCTCTTTCATTATGTACAAAAGTCATTAAAGTTAAGGAACTTAATCAAACTTGATTAGTTATTTTCTTTATTTTACATTGGATACAATAATCTTATCATAGTTAATAATTTTGGTTCTGTATTTCTTATTGTTATTATTCATAAGAAGAATGTACTTCATTTTGCCTCTTTTGGTACTGTATTATTTTATAATTTTTCTTTATATAATATCTTTTTGTAAAAGACTCAACCCTTGCTGTAAGATATTTATCTTAAAAGCAATAAAGAATTGATTGATTGATTGATTGAAATTTGAAGAAAAATCGGTTAACTTTGGCAACTTTGGAAAATAGGTTTCTGAATTTTTTTGGAATTTTCTCGAAAGCTGTTTAAACAATTTTCTTTAAAGTTTGAGTGCTGAACTATTTTTTTTTTCGGGGAAATTGATTTTCAGGGTGTTCTGGGGACGGGGGAATCTGTGAGTTTGATTTCAAGGGTTATTGGGATATTTCGAAGACGTGATATTCCTTGACTAACCTTGCGATAACAATTAAAATTTTGACCAACAATTTTAAATTTCAAGAAAATATTCTTGTTAAATTAATTGCAATAAGAAAAGTTGCGTTAAATACCATATTTGTTTCAGTAAATTTTTTAATTTTTAATCATTTTATTTGCATTTACCTTTCTTCTTTTTTCCCTACGTTTTGAGGGCACCCTATCTGGATGGGAGTGCTTGTCTTACTAACCTTATTCCTTTCCAGATAATTTTTCTACATATCTTTGTTGCTCGCTGATCCCTACGAACTACTACAACCTTTTTTTTTTGTTCCAGCTCATCATCATTTCATCTTTTCGGGGTGGTAGTCATGTTTTCTTTTCTGTATAATGGAAGCTATATAGCTGTCGTTCTATTAGACTACTTTCTTAATTTTCCCACGAGATATATCTTGTCAAAGCCCATTTTTTTTTTTTTCAAACTGTTTCATCTGTTTTACACTGCGGGGCAGAGGCACTCTAAGATTTTCTTAGTCGGCTCTTCAAGAACTCCTGTACGATCTATCTCCTTGGCAGAGCAAAAGTAAAGCTAAGGAGAACCACTGCCAGTCACAGTGTCATATGTGACTCTCTTAAGGAAGCATCTACATAGCATGATGGGTCTTCTCTACGGATACACTTTTTAGGAAGTGTGGCCAGAAAATATGAGACACCATTTCACCTACTTGGAAAGTGCCTAAATCATGCTACCAGACGATTCTTGAAATTTGGCGCCCGTGATTTGGTGCCTCTATCCGAGATCAGAAATCTCACTTGCCTCAGCCCAGGCATTTTTTAATGAGTCAGGTCCCGGTTGTGAGTTGTTTTCTTCTATTCGGTGCATAATAGGCCCAATTGCTAATTGGTGTCCTAAGTGCTGAACTTCCTTATGGAGGGGATATAATAGATGTGAGAAGGAGAGAGAATTGGAGAGAATTGATTTTAGAAAAGTAAACTAGAATAAAAGCTGAACACGGTACAATAAATAGAACACACAAAGTGCAAGGACTCTACAGTAAGTTAAAAGTTAGGTACCGAGAGAAATATTATATAGAGGCAGACTGGCTGAGTGGTGAGAGAAGGTTGCTGACTGGTTGTAAATTCGTCGTAAAATGTTGTAACACTCTTTATTTTGTAGGGCTAGCTGGGCTGTATATATATAGAGTCTCTCTCTCTCCCTACTCTGGTCTAAGTAACCAGCAACTAGATTGATTCATTTATGTGTTTCTCCGCTCTTTGGATCCTATGAACCGAGTTCTAGATTAGATTAAATTCATCTGACTTCTTCCTAACGTGTCTGACATTAAGGTAACACGTCATGCTCCTCTCAATCTGTGTCTAGCCCAAATACTTTACACGCAGTTTCAAGATCACTTTCATAACCAACATAGATTTCATCGACTAAGCTAACACCATTATCCTATGTATTTCTTTTCCAATTCTAGTGAAAAAAACGGTCCGTAGTCATAAAAACTTTATCTTTTCTTTGTAATCAAAACAGTGGAATATCTCCCAAGATAATGGCTGTTAATTTGAAAAACTTCCTAACCCCCTTTTTTTTGGAAGTTTATTTTTTTCCTGCTTGCAATCGTTTGCTAGAATGTTTCAATTAACACGTTAACTGTTAGATGCTAGATAAACTGCAGAAACCTATAGGAAGTTGTTAGAAGAGTAAATACTCTATATTCCAGACTATCTATGGAGATTCCCTTGCCGGCCTTAGTAATGTAAATAATTCTTTATTGTTTTCGATTGTTGGTAAAGTTAGTGACTAGGAGATGGATATACTAAACTTAAGCAGCCGTAGAGTCCAATAATGAAATTTGAGCGGTGTTACTGTCCATTGATTAGCAATACTGCTCTGAAGAAGTAGCTACCCCATGTCCACTTAAAGAAACAATTCCCTGCAGTCTGATCTTTAACATGATTAGCGTTTCTCCGCATTGCAGATCTAAATAGCTAAGCCAGCGTTTCTCAATTTTTCCAAACTATGTCCTCCTTTTTGATCTTGGTTTATTCCTTTGGCTTCTACAAAAGTGACATTCAAGCGAGCGCTCCAAGAAGTAGCTACCGCTTTTTCCTAGAGGCTTATTCCTATCATACAGGAAAATAGGTAAAAAATGTTGCTTTAAAATTCACCAAATTTTACTTATTATCTTCAAAATGCATGGAATTAATCACAGAAAATAAATGTAATTATATTTACAAGAATTACTAGTATTATTCTGTATTAATGTCTACTCCGTGACTCCATCAACAGAAATAAGTTTTTTTAAAATACGGTTGTTATAAGCGTGGGATAACCTCAAGCCTCCTCTGTCAATTAAATTCAGGCGATTCCATGATTGTCTGAGTAAATAATTCACTCGATTGATGTTGAAAGTCATACCAGTACGTTTTACACAAGCCCGATATGTAAGAGTATTGATGCTGTAACACAATTCTGCAGAAAAAAAAAAAGGCTGAGACGAGTTTAATGGTTATTTGATCTCCGATTGAGAACCGCTAAACACAACTTTCTCTTACTGCAATTTACATAGTTGTAATTGGCAAATTTTCTTCAAAATTATAATTCTACAAAATATTTAGTACGCCATTTTGAATGGGAGCATCAGTTGGCCGATTTTTGACCAGAATCTTATTATCGCCTCACCTAATAATATTACCGGAACTTAGTACCAAGTTTCTGCTTCCCGCGATTTTCCGTTTTGTCCGTGTCACACAAATATCCAAAAAGATACTTTTTGGACTCAAAGGGACTTCAAAACATATATTTCCGGTTGACAATTCGATTTCCAAAAATATGATACGATCGCAATATTTCCTCTAAATAAGAGGAAGTAAAAAAAAAAAAATAATAATAATAATGATATAAAATGAAATAAATGGTAATTTTTATTTTTATTTCCTACTTCCTTTAATAATAAATTAGATTATTAAACAACAACAAAAAAAAACTTTGTTCACTATCCAAGATGGTATCACATTATTAATTATTTTTCTTAATTAGGGCGTGAAAATATAGATAACATAGAGTAATGGTGAAGTTTATTTTAATGTATAGCCTAACTTTAGTTTTACAAAAATAATTAAATTATAAAAGGATTATTTACATTCTGTTACTATTTTTGTTTTGTTTTATATATATATATTTTTTCTCTGATTATTCCGCCATTGATAAATAACGACTATTCTCTAGACAGTAGCAGCGATGCTTAGTCCATCGTGTTTTTATTTCTTCTTACCGCCCATGTTTTCATTAATTCTTATCCAGTATTTAAAAAAAATTGATGTGATTGTAAATTGTTGTATGGGATTATTGCACTGCGACCTGAAAGATGTATTGTGCCCTCCAGAGCCTCCTCAGTACGCTGCCGGCCTCCAAGCAGTATTCTCTAGTTATAGACAACATTGCCTATCACCGGACAGTGAGCTGTAGAGCCTCCTAAGAAGAGAAAATCTAAGGGTAGCATTCTGGATTCGAACCCGGGACCTCCGCGTTGCTAGTCCAACGCGCTACCACTGAGCTAATCCCTTCCTGCTCCCTTGGCTTACACCAATTAACTAGGGATGGAGACTCTAGTTTGTGTCCTGTGTATTCATGTGTAGTTTAAGTGTATTTTGTACTGTTTTGACGAAGTGGATGGAGAACTGAGCTGTCGTAACCCGTGGGGCCGCTACTCCCCAAGTAAATGCTTGGAACAGATACCATTTGTGGGCAGATCTGATGTGATTTTTTTTTTTTTTGAAGGGGGGGGCCAATGCACCGCGACCCGTTTCGATCTATTGTGCTATGCCCCCTGGGTGCCGCAGTTTATTGCCTACAGTACCCGAACAGATGTCCTTCTCTGAATATCCGTTCTAGAAAACCTCCATCAAGTTGAGATCCCTGAGGAATCCCAATACCCTGACGTCCACCTGGTAACTGCCCAGGTTCTTGAATCTTCTCTGAGTGGCAGCCTCGCAGTCTGTTAGAAGATGTAGTGGAGTTTCCTCCAGCTCACCACAGAATCTGCATGAGCTGTCACTTTCCAAACCCAGCTTCACCAGGTGACCTCTAAGTCGGCAATGCCTCGTGCTGAAACCCGCAAGAACGCGGAGCTTGTTCTTACTGAATCCGATGCAGGCCTCCCATCTCCGTTGGTTATAATTTTCCAAGCAGATCTTAGCCTGCCGCAACCAGAGTTGAAATCTCCTCGTCTCGTCCTTCTTCCTAAGTCCCCACAAAAAGGTTCCAGCCCTAGGAGCGGGATCCTAGCGCCTAACTTGGCCAGGACGTCGACCATCTCATTCCCTTCAATGCCAACATGCCCCGGCGATCTGATGTGATACATTCATACGACTTTCTCTTATTCAAGCTGGCACAATTATATATGTAAAACGCAAGATTTTCTTTAACCTCAATGTTTACATAATATTTAATCCTAACACAGAATATAGAGTGGTGAGATACAGCCTTAATATCAAATTAAATCTTCTTTTTTTCAAGTCATTACTTCGAACACAAAACACATAATTACATATACAATATTCGCTAAACATATCGTATTTAGAGAATTTGAAATATTTATTCCTAGTGAAAACTCAAATTTGAAGCTTGCGAACTCGTGTTAGTAATGTAAAAGGTTTGAAGAAAATTTGTCACTTGGAAGTGATGAAATGAAGTAAGAAAATTATGTAGTAGAAGTCATGAAGTTAGAAAGACATGTGTGTTTCAAATTAGTTTATTTTTAATATATATATTTTTTATTATATACAAACGGCATTTCTCACCAATTATTACGATATAATTTGTAACCAAATGTTTTGAAGATAGAAAAATTCTTATTTAGCGTAGTGCATATTTATCTTTGATGAGGATAAGTAAGGATCATGATGATTGGCGAGAAGTGAGTGATCAAGATGATGGTGGTCGGATATTAAGGATGAGAAAGTTAAATAAGAAGATAAAACGACCTGCCCTATCAAACCCATGTTCCTAAGACATGCTTTGCTATTAACAATGAGAGATGATGGTTTGAAATGGGAAGGGTAAGTCTGTGTATATGTATATGTGTGTCTGGATCTGTGTGTGAATAAGTTTGGGCTGATATCCAGAGAAAACTGGTGCCGGGGTAGGGGAGAGAGAGAACGGAGAAAATCGCACGTTAGAATACTGACGTGTCTGAGTGTGTACGATGAAAAGGGCTGAGTGAGAAAATGAGAAAACTGTTGGCAGCCGTCGTGCATCTCTCTCTCTCTCTTCTGGCTCTGGCTCTGGCTCTCTATTGCCACCAACCAAAAACCTGGAACGCTTCAGACCTCAGTTTTGTTAGGTTTATGAATATAGAGGGGAAACTAGCCCGGCTGTAGGCACTGTGTGTTTGTGTGTGTGTGGGTTTCTGTTTGAGTGGGATCAGCTGGGACACTAGAGGGGTTGGTGGAGGACTATAATGGGCGGGAAGAAGTGTACAACCTCCTCTCCTACCGGTTTATATTTGCATTCATTAGAACTCTACAGCCCTCTAGAGAAGTCTATCCTGTCTCTCCTTCTATTCTACATTTCATTATATTATATTTATAACCGGGAGAGAGTGTGAGAGAGTGAAAGTTAGAGTGGGAGAGAGATTTAACCTCTTTCCCTCTTTCCTCCCGGCAATTACCTTACAAATATATCCATCCTCTAAACATTCATCTTTTTGTGGGTAACGGACAGGAAGATAACCAAACTACCCTCCTAGTTTAAACACGCTGGCACGGTTAAGTTTTAAACTAAAATTAGTTAGTCAATAATAATATTTCAGTTACAATTTTTGTTATCCTTGACCCTCCAACGCTAATCTACGGAGGAACATAACTATTTATTTTATACTTACAAAAAACAACTTTTATTACAGATAACAAATCTGAACTATTTTGTAATTATGCAAAATTTATTATGGCTGAATTATCTCCATTTATTCAGGGCTTTACAAAGCCATACATGAGAGAACGCACCTTTCCCTGCTCAGCGATCTTGCGCCAGTTTGCTGAACTAGAATTCCAAGCTTATATAAAATTATTCTTAATGTAAAGTGCCACTTCACAGAATAAGTTCCTAGGTTTCCCTTTATTTGAAATATTTTCTCTGGAAAAAGAGATTTTTGATGGATTCTGTGTGATACCGAAAAATTTAAATTTAAAATTTACTTTGGTTTTTCTCTAAATTGGACATCCAGTTCTTGTAGACGTGGCCTTATTGTTTATGCCACCAAGTATCTGTAAAATTTCCATATTTAGCCACCTGATTTAGCCTCAAAACTCAAAAAATCTGATGTGAATCACTCACACGACTTTCTCGCTCAGCAATTTAACGGGACAATTTTTTTTTTTTTTTTTTTAATTGCAATATTTACAAATGTTTAATTTGGCAGGTCTTGCATATCTGAGCGGACTTGTGTGCAAACTAGTGTAAATTCAAATAAAATCAATATAGCCGTTTTTGAAAATTCTAAAGAAAAATCCAAACAAGTCAAAAACCAATTCTATAAAATTTCACGAGTATAAAGAAAGCTTTATAGACGTGTTCAAATAAATCGCGAAAAAACACAAACAAGTTTGATCTTCCTGCAAGTATTCATTTTTGTGATATTTTATTCACTCACTCACAGATCATTTTGCTAAAAACATTTTTGTCTGCAATCGATGAATAATGTCATAATTATTCCACTAAAATCAGTGGCTAAATTTCTACTCGCCCTCACTGATGAGTTTCCTCACTACATTCTCTCACTAGTGTGTAAAAGTAAATTAATCAACTCTCATTTAGTATCGATATCCAGTGGAAATCAAAAGAAAACCCAGATACATCGGATTTGAGGTTATACGAATTGGAACAAGAAATAAAGAGGGAGTGAGTACTTGATTTGAATTTAAAATACATTCTCAGTTTTTGCACCTTTTCAAATTTTTACTTTCTCTTACTCCTAGTAAGAGGAAGTATTGTAATCGTGTCAAATTTTCGATATCGAGTGTTCACCGGAAATATCCGTTTTGAGGTCCCCTGAGTCCAAAAAAGTGATTTTTAGGAAACGGTCGCTGTGTGTGTGTGGGTGTCTATGTATGTATGTGAACAGCACAGCTCAAAAACAAGAAACCGTAGAAAGTTGAAACTTGACATTCCGTTTAGGTATCACATGGAATCTGACAGGTACGTTATCTATCAAAATTCCTCAACCGGAGGTACCACTTTACTAGTGTTTTTTTTTTACATTTTGCTATTTTCTCAAAAATGGCTCCGACGATTTTTTTTTTAAACTTTATATATCAACTACACATACCAAGGGCTACATCATTTCTCTGGAAAAATTCCTTTAAGGAGAGGGGTGTGGTTGTTTTTCTCTAAAGTGCTTTGATAGTTGATTATACAATTCTATCATCCAAAGAAAATTAATTAGAAATAAATAGATGACCAAAATTCCGTTTCAAGAAAATTAGTAAGCCGGAAGTGCGCTTTTACTGAAAAGTTTTTTCAGTTTTCGACGAATTCCATTAAATCTGGTACACTAACTATAAAATTAGTCAATTATAATTTTCAGAACTGGATTAAGAGAAAGTTGTGTGAGTGTTTCTCATCAGATTTTTTTATATTCATACTAATTAAAAACCAATTTTAATAAGATTGCAGAAGAAAAAATCTAATATCTAACTCGCGAGCGAAGCGTATTTTTATAACTCTCGCTGCGCTAGTGCGTTCACAATTTGAACTCGAGTTGTAAAAAATCCTACTTCTCTCATTTATCAAATAAATAACTATTTTCATACGCAAATAATCTCCAAACATATATATTTCCGGTAAAACTTTAATACGATCACAATACTTCCTCTAAACCAACAGTAAGAGAATAATTGCCAATTAAAATTTAATTAATTGGCACTAAGAGAAAGTATGGATGCGTTTAATATCAGATTTTCTCTATCTCTTTTTAATAAATTTACAGAACCCAGTGAAATAAAAGGAAATAAAAATAAAACAGTTTAAGAAGAGAAAATGAAAAATTAACAATGTCCTCAAACACGTAAAAGTGAATAAGACAGTATAAAGTACATATATGTATATATATATATTTTTTTTTTTTATATATATATAAATAAAGTTTGTCTTTTCTCCATTTGGAAGTTAACGGGAAGTTTTTGGTAGTAACACTGTATATAGAAGAAGAAGGAGGACAGAAGTGTAAAAATGTTAAGAGGTCAAACCACCCCTTGATATAGGGTGTTAATAATTTGTACGGGAAAACCTTTTGCTATCTTGTTGTCAAGTATTATTTCCTTTTTCTGGGAAAACCCTACCCTATCCCTTGCCATGCCATCACCCGATTTCCTAAACAAAGGCGAAATAAAAAACATCTTGCCTACTTTCTCTCATTCTTTCTTATCAATTATTAAAAGTTAGACGATATCACTTGACAAGAAAGAAGTTTTCCTTTTTTCTCCACCCACCTTCTACCCCGACATTGGCTGTTCTGTGTTCACAACACTGACATATCCACTAAAAAAATTATTTGTATTCCGTTTATAATAATCATTCTTATATAATTTACTATTATTATTGTTTTCATTCATTATTTCATACTTCTCAATTATCTCCTATTATTATTTAATATTTTAACATAATTACTTTTGTATTTTTTGTTTCAAAATGAAGTTAGTGTCAAGTAACTCCCCCACTTATAACTATGAATTTTACTCTTTCTCTTACTCCTCCTAGTAGGAGGTGTGTAAATGATAGTGTAAAATTTTTGAGTTTGAAATTGAGTTTTCAACAGAAATATCCGTTTTGAGATCCCCTGAGTCCAAAAAAGTGGTTTTTTGCAAATGGTCTGTGACTGTGTACGCGTGAAAAAAGAGAAACTCAGATTTGGTAATCCGTTTTGCTACTACTACAACATGATTTTCTCGAAGAACGGTTCCAACGATTTTCTTTAAACTTTGTATACTATCTACATACACACAGAAAATACATATCACTTTTATTTGAAACATTTTCCTGGGAAAAACTGATTTTTTTTCCGGGGGTGTTCTGGGGGGAACAGTAGTGTTAAGGTTTCCTCTAAGGTGCAACTTCAGTACACTGTTCAAACGACTATTTAGTATCAATATCTGCGTACATTATGCACAAAACCATTGTAGAATTCCATACTTGATGTAAATCGATTAATTGCGAGTGCGACTTTACAGAATAATTTTTGTGGTTTAGTTTTTTTGAATGCTTTTGATTTTCTTGAAAAACGACTATATGATTGCTTTCCAACTTGGAATGTTAATTGCAGGGATAACAATCTATGACTTTTATTAAATATGTGGATGGGTCCGCAATGCTGGATAACATCTGGTATTTTATCCATCGTAACATGCATATTCATTTGGTTCCTGTCCGATTTCCGATTTTCATCCATCGTCAGAGCAAATTCGCCAAGTTCGTTTAGAGAGTTGACTTCAACCAATGTTTCTGTTACATTCAAACTTGTTGATTTGTTGGTTCTATCAAAATGGAATTATTATAAATCGTAATTAGACATTAGAGAATAGTGTATAATAAATAGCATGGAAGAATACTGTTACGTATTTCTGGGTTTCAAGGGTGTTTTTGCGATTTAAGGTGTGTTTTTTAAATGGAACGAAATACGTAACTTTTGGTTCGATAGTTTGATCAACACATGTCCCCACATGCAGGCAAGGGGGTAACGATTACTTATAGATCTCGCCACTTAGAGCGCTCTCATACAAAATACCGAGATACACGAGAGAGCTGCAGACCGACGCTAACCCTAGAAACGCCATCTTTTCTATAATTACTCCTATATGAGCTCTTATCTTGAAGTTCATTTTTTCATGTTAATTTTGAAGTTGTGTAACAAGATTATTTAAGTGTTTTGCTTATTCCATATTCAGTTTTGTTACATTCTCTACTCGCAGTATCGTAATTATTTCTTGTGCTGCATATAGTTACAGCCTGTACTATTAACTGTTTAACTGTGCTTCAAGATAGGTGTCTCTTGACTGCCTGCTTAAATCATACGCTCCGGTTGGATGTACTCTCTGCACCATAGTGAATAATTTCCGATTCGCGGAAGTGTGAGAGGCTGTAACATTTATAGGCAAGTATATTCTCTTTAACATTTCTTATTCGGCTTCAGTAACCAGTACTTCAAGTACTTTTGTATTTTGTTTGATTATACCTTCTCAAACTCAATTTGAGAGTTCGTCAGTTCTTCCTCTAGCATTATTATACTACATATTTATTCGTTTGCCAACAGATTCTTAGGTTCTACAAACTGCCTAATTGTAGTGGTCCTCCGAGTGATGTGAAAGCATCTTCCAACTAGCAACCTCATGGACAGCTCTGGAAGGGATGTTTGACCTTCAGAAAATCGGTGTGATTCCCAGGGCTTACCCGCTAGTCAGTGTACGTTTGCAAGCGTGGTTGTGTGGCAAAAGGACTGGAGAAGCAATTAGTTCTTCAATAAAATTGTTGTTATACCAGGATTGGTTGTTTTTCTGTCTTTTGTTGCTATACTACTCCAATATTCTATTTATTTCAATAAGACCTGCCTATGGTCTTTTTTCGGAGTTCCTGCAGAGTTCTGCTTTCCCGGAAACCAGCTTATCGTACCGGATGACTTACTTTATTGGGCTTGCAAATACGCTACAAATACTTTGTAACTATATTTTAATAGTGGTGTTAAATTTTATTAATATTTAGTTATAATGTATTCTTCAAACCATCCTATTTATTGTACACTATTTACTAATGTTTAAACATAATTTATAATAATTCCATTTTGTCATTAAACACACACCCACATAGTAACATAACCTTATAACCTTCCCACATATGTATATACAACCAACCAGTGTGAGTGTAACAGAAACATTAAATTAAAGTGAACTAACTCTCTACACGAACTTGGTGAATCTGCTCTGACGATGGATGAAAATCCGAAACCGGTCACGAACCAAAATGAATATGCTTGCTACGATGGATAAAATACCAGATATCACTTTTATTGTTACACTTTTCGAAGAAATTGGTTTTGGGTGATTCTGCGAAATTTGTGACGTTTAATTTTTAAATTACATAGATTTGGCTGTGCCCCCCCCCAAAATCAACTCTTTATTTATGTTTGGAGAAATGAGTAAAATTTGAAGCTTAAAGAAAGTTTTGACATTCTGTATATTAATTTTTATTGTCTTGAGTGTTTCACAGCAGATTTTTTTTTTCTAGTTGAAAAATCTGGAGTGAAAAATTCACACAATATTCTCTTACTCCAAATAATACAATTTAATCAAGAAAATTTCTTTAGTTAGGCTGGCCAAAAATATGGTTGGTAGGGATTTAACTTGAATACCTGAGCGGCCTTATTTGGAAAGCTGTCAAAACGTGTGCAAATTTAAATTTTAACTAACTGGATAGACCTCTATTTCCCCTCTTAATACCAATTTGTTCAGAAAAAAAACGTTTCAAATAAAAGTGATACATTTCTATCTTTGCACCAAGCATTCCAAGTTTAAAGAAACTCGTTATGACGTATTCGAAAATATCAAAACAAAAGTCTCAAAAACCTATTCAGTAAAATAGCACTTCCGGTTAACAGATTTTCTTCAACTTTGTAATTCTATCAATGCTTTTAATGTGTGTTATTAATATTATGTAGGTGGTAAAACATATATTAAACTGATGTGATACTTTAGGGGAAAGCTTAGTGCTACTGTTACCCGAGAACCAGCAAAAAGTTCATTTTCCTCGCAAAAATATTTCCAATAAATGTTATATATATGTGTGTGTGTGTGTAGATAATGTACTAAATACGAAGTTTAAAGAAAATCTTAGGAGCCTTTTTTTGAGAAAATCACAAAAAACGGAAAATAACGATTCAATAAATTCATATTGTCGATTCATGTATTTTGCCAAAAATTTTCGTGTGCATTGCGGTGCTTCCTTATACGTATACAGGGTGTCCCATTTAAACGGGCCACTTTTGAAATAACTCTTAAACGAAGGAAGATATCAAAAAAGTGAACATAATGTTTGTTGAAGTATTTGCGCTCTAGTTTATGATGGTGTTAACGTTATTTGATTTTATTGCCGCCTTACACCTGAAATCGGTGATTGACAAAATGAAGCAGGCAATCACGAAAAATGTCTCCGTTTAAAAAAAATGACCTCCTCGGCTTAAACGGCACAAGCGCAGTCGCTGCCCGACCTAAGAAGTTGCTAATCGTAAAATGTCTGCCGGAATTGCTAAGCAGGTTTGAATTAAGTCTTCTCTAAGTGCTTCTGGAGTTGTTGGTTCCCTGATATAAATTTTTTCTTTGAGATATCCCCAAAGAAAAAATTCAAGAGGGGTTATATCTGGCGATGTGGAAGGCCAGCTTACCGGTCTCTGTCTCCCGATCCAGCGGCTACTGAACATCTCATTCATTTTTCTCCTCGCCAGATTCAACTGTAGGGCAGCGGCGACGCTCGTACCGTTTAAGCCAAGAAGGTCATTTTGAATAAATAGGAAATTTTTTTTTTTTATAGATTTTTGTTAAACAATTAAACTGGAAAATTTTATGTTTTAATGATGTTATACCAAATGTTTAAGTCCCTTATGGT
This sequence comes from Triatoma infestans, assembly GCA_011037195.1. Lineage (NCBI taxonomy): Eukaryota > Metazoa > Arthropoda > Insecta > Hemiptera > Reduviidae > Triatoma > Triatoma infestans. The sequence continues at coordinate 6,103 of JAAEAF010002525.1, read as the reverse complement.
TCTAAAATAGGTTTTAAGTGTTGTCAGCATTTAAACTCTCTTATTTATTAGAAATTAATAAGAAAATCTTCTTTTAATTTTAGTTTACGAAACAGAAAAATAGGAAAAAAAAAACGACGAAAATAGAATCTTTATAATTGAATATCTCGGCAATGGTTTGAAATATTGAAGTAAAAGTAACGGCATTTTTCTTAATTTTTTTTAGTAGTTTTCAATGCAGTAGTGAAAAATTGAGGTCGAAAAAAAAATCGCAACTTTCTATCACCGATTTCAGGTGTGACGAGGCAATAAAATCAAATAACATTAACACCATCATAAACTAGAGCGCAAATACTTCAACAAACGTTATGTTCACTTTTTTGATATCTTTCTTCGTTTAAGAGTTATTTCAAAAGTGGCCCGTTTAAATGGACCCTGTATAGACCATTCGCTAAAAAAAAATTTTTTTTCTTATTTAGGGGAACCCCGAAACATATATTTCCAGTGAATACTTGGACATTTTTTTTTTTGGCAGAAAGATCTGTTTTTAAACTGTAAAATCATATATTTAAAAGAAGGTAATTTAACGGGTAGCTAATTTTAAAATCTAACGAACTAAATATGCAGCAAGAATTCCAAGTTTAAATGGGAGGGACTATAAAAATGTCAATTTATAATTATGTAAGTTGCAGTAAAAGAATATCGTTGAGTTTTTCCCCAGCAAAGATTATGATATAATTTACATGGATCTAGATGAGTTTATTAATTAATATAATCGATATAATAGAGATATTTTTGTTATGCATTGATGTCCTGGCTACGATTCATCTATAATAAAAATAAATGATCAATAACTAGATATGAAAAATAAATAAGTAAAAAACAAAAAAAAACAAAAACATAACAAAAGATACCGTAGAAAGACACCATTTCACTTTTCACTACCGAAGACTTCTTTCCTTATATCAACACACCTGGCCGTTAAATCAACTTATTACCCCTCCCACCGCAACTGTATCTATTCGGACGGACACCTTACATTTCCTAGATATGACCTAGATATTTTATTATTTATTGTAAAAAAACTAATACTTAAGATTCTACGATTGTTTGGTTTATAGAAGTAACTTTCAGACACTGTTAATGAATTATAGATGAGCTAAAAAGAAAAAAAACAACGTATTCCTAAGAGTTTGGAATAACCTGTAATTTTTGTAGTTTATAAGTTGTTAATTTTATACCTTTCTATGTTAGTTTCAATTTGCTTTTCTACTTTGCTTATGTCTCATTTTATATTTTGTCTCTTTCTCTTTATTCAATTTTCATGAGTCAGTATTATTTGTGTAACTGTTGTTACATTGTTTTATGTAAACAATGGAAATACTACATAATTTCTTTCCACCTCCCCTCAAATAGTCGTTATTCTGCCAAATTAAAAAAAAAAATAAAAACAAGTAAAATTTCTTAAAGCTTTTTGGATCGTTTCAATAATGTATAATAGTATTTTGTTTCGTTACCGTCTCTCAACCGGAAGTATTGCAATCTTGTCAAAATTTTCGAAATAGATTTTTCACCGGAAATACGTACATGTTTTGAAGTCCACTGATTAGGAAAAAAAAAGATTGAGATAAGCCCAAACTTGATATTTCATTTAGATACGACTTTACTACATACATTTTCTGAGGACAGTGCATTTGGTTTTAGCAGTGCAAGGAGTCCTGACATTTCCTTTAAATGACTGAAATAATAAGTAAAAAACACCATTTTCATTAATGAAATTTAAATAGAATATTAAAAATTAATATTTATTAGGACTAATGTTAAAAAAAAAAAAAGTTTTCAAAATCAGGGAGCCTCGAAAATATTTACTATTAGCGGAAATTTATCTATAAAAAATCTGACACTGATTGATGTGTTTCCTATTACAGTATGTAAACATACTCAAAAGTCAATTCTATCTGACTCTACGCCTTAAAGAAAATCTTATCAAATTTAAATATATTTAAAGTAAAGTAAACAATCTCGTTATTTAAACAAAAAAAAAATAAAATAAAATAAAAAACGAAGAAAGATTAAAAAACTGAAGTTTTGAAGTGTTTACTAAGTCAGTCTAAGTATCTTATTTTAAATTCCAGAGTTGTACAAACTGTGAAATTTACTTTGGCATCTTTATTCAAAACGTATTTATTTTATTTTTTATTTTTTCTTTATCTAGATGTTCTTCTGAAAAAAATGTTATATCGATTTGTTTGTATTCTAATCAGTGATGTATAATTCTTCACAATTTCAAAGATTTCCAATGAGTTTAGGTGATAGGCTGTAGGGAAACATCCGGGATTTTCTTCTTTCACGGCCTTTCCTCATTCTTTGATCAAGAAATAGTTTCGGTTGTGTGTTCGACCATTATCAGAAATGTTTTATTTATGACTATTATAGTGCAAAGTCGGCTCATACAAATTGGTATCAGCTGCTAATAATGGTCTCTTGAGGCGGTTATACACGTTTAGTCTCTTAAGGAAAATGGAATTTCTTATGAGAAATTCTACACAGTTTTACTTTTTCCGAATTCTCACCAGATATAAAACGTTATGATGTCCCCTGAGTCAGAAAAAATGTTTTTTTAGAAATTAGGGTGTGTATATGTATGTGGTCAGCATAAAACACACAAAATCGAAAAATTGCAGAAAGTTTAAACGTGATGTTTAGTTTAAATGCAAACATGTGACTCGACATCAAGGTTTTGATCACAATCTGTCAAACCGGAAGTAAAACTTTGCTGGCATGGATTTTTCAGTTTTTTTTTTTGCGTTATTCTCGAAAATGGCTCTAACGATTTTCTTTAATCTTCTATCTTTTATTACTCGTATAATAAAGAGCTACAACTTTTATTTCAAAACATTTTCCACGTAAAATTTATTTGAGAGGGGTTCTGGGGGCGGAGTGGGGGTAATGTTTTCCTCTAAAGTGTTATTTCAATTTACTATAATCATTCTATCATCTACATAAGACATAAAAACGTATTCTACACTGCAATTATCACAATAATATGACAGATATCGTATGAATACGAGATATTTTCCAGCTCTGTGGAACGAACCACAACAATCGTTTGAATTTTTCAGTTTCATTTAAATAATAGTCAACATTCAATACATATAGACAAAGCGGGTTTAGTATAATACATAATTATAATGCCTGTTGAATATGTGGTCTCAGCAAGTTGGATAACATATATCATACAAATACATCCATATGCTTCTTATTACATATCCATTGTAATATGCTTCTTTTTATTGGTTCTGACTGATTTCTGATTCTTAGTCATCGTATAACCAGAGTCTTTTATCATACTCTAAAGTTTACTTCATTTTTAACACTGGGATGCATGATTGAAAGTTAAAGTCAACTCTTCACTAAGAATATGGCCATAGAGAGTTTTTGAAGTAGTTTTTCGGGGAAATTCATTAAAGGGAGGTTTTCGAGGGAGAGTAATGTTGCTTTTCTCAAAAAAGTAGTTTTTTTTAAAGCTTATTTTATATAAAGCTTCATGTATCTTGAAGACAACTAACCATCTAGTATGAATAAGATGGTAAAGCATAATTAGTCAATTATAACTTTGTCAGTCGCAGTAAGAGAAAGTTGTGTGAGTATTTCACACGATTTTTTTTTTTTTTTTTTTTGCCTCTATTGCGTGCCTGGGAAGCAGTTGAGGCAGAACATAACGCAGGATTAAAGAGCTTTGCCTGCGAGGCAAAATTGAATGTATCAGAGACATTTTCCGCAATAGCCTGCTTCTTTTTGTGGTCATCGACCGATTTCAGGCTTTCGCCCATCTTCAGGATGCGTTTGTCAGACAGTGTGATAACACAGACTTGCACAGAGCAAATTCAGTTTACACGTTCTGACTGTTTGACAAACGCATCCTGAAGATGGGCGTACGCCCGAAACCGGCCGATGACCACAAAAAGAAGCAGGCTATCACGGAAAATGTCTCTGATGCTTTCCAGCTCTGCGGAACCAACCACCATATTTGTGGAGCTGTTATTAAGAAAAAATTCGAAAAAAACAACACTTCTGTTCATGGATGCTGCTCGGAAACTTTCGTGTCACTTGAGGTTGTAGTATCTAAACGGAATGTTTTTTTCAGCTCCCAAACATTTTTTTCTCGTACTTCTCAGAGACTTCAAAATACGCATTTCCGGTGATAACATAATTTCGAAAATCTGTCACAATCGTAATACTTTTTCTTACTAGAAATAAGAGGAAAATACCTAGAAGGATAAAAAGAATACACCTAGAATAGTGGGTAAAAAAAAATCACACAAAATGAAGAAATTTGTATGTTTATTTACTTTGAAAGAATGTATGTGTCTAAAATGTGCATGTGTATGTGCGCATGTGTTTTTATGTTATGTTGTATGAGGAGGTACATTATGCAAGTGAAAAGAAAAAGGAAGGTGTGGTGCATAATCCTTTAAGGAGAGACATTGTGAGATAGGATAGCATATGTCCTATTTTCTTGCTTACAACCAACGTCTACACACAATACATTGACACAAGACGCTCTTTTTGTATGTATGTATATACGTATGTGTTTGTCTGTATGTGATGTGTGTGTGTTTGTGTGTTGTATGCATGGAAAGCGTTACCCCGCGTTCTCTCTAGGGGAAGAGAGAATATGTGAATTATTAATCCTAACCTCTACCACAACCTAACCCTCTCCTTATAATATAACCTTTTTCTCTTCACATAACCTCTCACCCGTCAACAGCCATTTTCAAAAATAGAGAACTTTTCTCTCTGCCTAAGAGAGAAAAAAAATGAGATAACTCATTCTTCATAACGCATACTGTATCATATATATATATATAAAGAAAAACAAGAAAATTTAAAAATAAAGAAAAAGTGAATATATAACAAACCACCCCTCCACTCAGAAAAAATGGAATAACATACTTTAGTTGTTTATATTATATGTTCCTTTCTTATTTCCACTCTGATTTTTCCTTCTATGAAGGTGTGTTTATTTTTGTTGATGTAAATAAATCATGCGTCTACAAACAAATTCATATGGCAATCCGCTCACTACTACGTCACACAACACGTCACATGAAGCGTAACCCATCCTTCCTACCACAAACTATTTAAGCTTACCACTGTAGGAGAAATCAAAATTGCCATCGTACAAAATGTTTATTCGAGCTAACCATTAAAATATAAAAAAAGGAAAAAGGTGGTAGGGGGGGTGTACATAATAAGTTTGTTCGTGCAGCAGCCCCAAACCGTCAGGAGCATGCGCACAGAGATTATGCTGTTCGTGTAGCAATATCTCAAACTCAAATGGTTTCCAACTCAGAGTAATGTGTTCTTGCTGTTTCTCAAACTATTAGCAAACCGTTTGCAAACTATCATAGCAGTCAGCGCTCAAAGCTCCAACCATTTTAACCTGGCAGTCAAAAGCATGCGCAAAGCAGTTTTAATGCATTTAATGCATATTATTATGCTTCTCATCTGTCTTGGCCAAATATTCCTTTCTATTTATTTTTGACTTAACCTGACTTTGTTGATATTAGTTAGGACAATTTGCTGTTCTGTGTTATCTAAGCCAGTCCTTTAAAAGTGAGGTCCTTTAAAGTGAATAGATTATTCGTATATTTGTTTGCCGTACTCTCAATATCTAGTTATATATTTGCTATATCCTAACCATTTTTAATGAAATGGATTAATTGTGTAATTAGCTAATAACTGTATAAACCTTTCATTACTTTTTCATGAATGTTTTATAACCAGTACTGTGCAATACTGATCATAAAGCGTTCTTGTAGTTAAGTTTCAGACAGTTTCAAACTGGACATGGAGGAGCATGCGCAAACTCGCTGCCCTAAAAAACATATTATTATATATCTGACTGGATTCGTGGAGGTGCCCTTTGTCTTAACCTACACAACGTATAGCGGCAATTTAAATCTAAATCCGACAGATCCCCGAAACACTTCTGAAATCCTTTTTTTGTTTTTTTTGCAAAAACGCGACAGATTAAAGTGATAGGTTTATATCTGTGCCATTAATATTCCAAAGTTTAAAGGAAATTATTTTATTCGTTTTCGAGAACATTCCAATCAAA